>CAJNDV010033163.1:94089-130079 GCA_905221635.1 Symbiodinium sp. CCMP2456
CCCTAAAGCCCTAAACTCCAAAACCATAAATCCTAAACCCTAAACCCTAAAATCCTAAACCCTGAACCCCTAAACCCCTAAATCCTAAACCCTAAAATCCTAAACCCTAAACCCCTAAACCCCTACACCCTAAACCCTTAAACCCTATGCCCTGAATCTCCGGGGGCCTCCCCGGCGGCGCGCAAGGCCGCTCGGGCCGCATCCCCGCAGCCCAGAAGCGGACAGCCTAGAGCTGCGGACTCCTGCTCTGTTTTGAGTTTAGGGTCAAGGTTTAGGGTTTAGGGGTTTAGGGGTTTAGGGGTTTAGGGTTTAGGGTTTAGGGCTGACTCCTGAGCTTCCAGCAATGAAGGCTGCTCCTGGCACATCGAAGATAGATCATCCCATTTTGGGGTTTAAGGTTTTAGGGTTTAGAGTTTTAGGGTTTAGGGTTAATTGGGGGTTTAGGGTTTAATTGGGGGTTTTAGGGTTTAGGCTTTCCTCACACATCGAAGATAGAGCATCCCACTGAAAGGCCAGAGAGACGAAGGCGAGGGAAGAGAGGAGCACGCGGAAAGTTGCTTCCCATGCGCAACAGCAGCCTTCTTCTGACACCGGCCCTTGTGAGAGTCCGAAAAGGGAACTTCGCATGGTGGTCGCAAGCATTGCAGGCTGCAGAAGCAAGGAGCGCACAGGTACTTTCCGAAGCAACTTCATCAGCACGAGCAGCAAGAGGCCTGCCACATAGAAGTACTCGTTCATCAGGAACGGCAGTACGAAGATGCCAAAGCCACTTAAAATCTCAACAACCACAATCCACCACACAAGCCAAGACAGCATCCTATAGTTCTGCTTCAGCACCGACTCAGTCGCGCTCAAGTGGAGGGCTAGCGGCAGCTGAGGCGGCATGTCAACCAGGACAGATACTGTAATCAAAGCACGACCATGTTGGTATAGTACATGATCAGCTCAACATTTTTAGGGTTTAGGGTTTCAGGTCCTGAAAGACTACGGCGCCTTACGACGACCAGGTTCTGAATCCTGCGATAAGAGCAGCCTTCCCTTCACAGACACGCACAACACTTTTACCCTCGAGCCGAAAGCCTTCAATAACACATGGGAGTTTCCAAAAATACGGGGTACCTTATTTTGGGGTCCTTATAAAAAAAGGATCCTACTATTTGGGGTACTACATTAGGGTCCCCTACTGTCGGAAACCCTCCAAATCCCTAAACCCTAAACCCTAAACCCTAAACCCTAAACCCTAAACCCTAAACCCTAAACCCTAAACCCTAAACCCTAAACCCTAAACCCAAACTGATGGCCTAAAGTTCGCCCCTCGGCTTTGCAGTGTGCAGCTCGTAGGGTTGTAGCTAAGGCGACTCAGGGTCAGGGTTTAGGGTTTAGGGTTTAGGGTTTAGGGTTTAGGGTTTAGGGTTTAGGGTTTAGGGTTTAGGACATTGGGCCTTCAGATAAAAGGCCTGTAGAACTCAGGGGCTTCGAGGGCTTTAGCCTGGGACCTGTACTTGGCCGGGATTTTCCAATATGACTTAATGAAGGAAGGCACCTTCAATCATATTAGGGATCTTACCATATGTCGAGTATGTTCCTTATCTGGAGACGGGCTTGAGTCTCGGCACGGCAACATGGAGAGACGCATGTTTAATGAGGATCAGGAGGACCAGACAATAGGGGCCTGAATGATTGGGATTGGTTAGTACGAGTGCTGATACTTTAGACCTCTATAGCACATCATCACTGGTGGTTAGAAGCAAAGCTCAAAACCTCTATGCTCTGGCCTGTCATGGAAGCAGTGGTAGCATCTAAAGCAGCAATAAGAAAAAGTAGTACTGTAGTAGTCGTCGTCGTAGCAATAGTAGTAGCGCAGTGGTAATCTGTTAGCCGTCAGCAGCAGGAGGAGGCGGAGGAGTAGTAGTCGTATTAGCGGCAGTGCTGCTAGATGGGAGGCGGTAGGTGGTAGCTCACCTGTAGGTGGTAGGCGGTAGAAGTAGTCGTCGTAGTCGTAGTCGTAGTGAAGTCGCAGTAGTTTGTCGTAGTCGTCGTCGTAGTAGCAGTAGCCCTTCACGTCAAGCCCCGAACCATACACTTGGACCTGCACAGCATCGTCCGAGTCATAGGGTTTCCGGCTCAGGTCTACATTTAGGGTTTAGGGATTCTGGTTTAGGGTTGAGGGATTAGGGTTCCCAGAGGGTCAAATTTGTACTACTATTCTGGAATCAAATCCCCAAGACCACAACAAGGATTGTCTTTTGGGGCCGAATTCCATAATAACAGTATGTATGGGCCCTTTGGGATTCAGTTGTCTGAAGGCAAGCTTCGTACGCAAAAGTACAGGTAGGCAGACAAGTTCTACAGATACTTGAAGGCGGACCGGTGAAAGCCCTGAACCCTATTAACCCCAAAGCCTACGATAATTACGACCCATCAGGTACACCGAAGCCTCCAAATGTGGGGTCACTGTCAAAAACGGGCTTTAGGGTTTAGGGGGAACCCTATATACTACTCCTAAAACGGCACCCTAGAGTTTGGGCACCCGAAAGAGAGCCTAGTTTGGGAAACCCCCTGAGTGAATCCTATCATCTCGCAGAGTCTCGGGCTCGCACCGTGATGTGTCGAAGTCAGGGCCGATCTCGTGCCAGCTAGGACTGACTCTGGGATGCTAGGACCTCGTCGCCCCTGGAATCTGGGTAGGTAGCTAGACTGAATTCTGCTTCTTAAGGTACAACTAGACTCAACTTGAGCACTTGACCTGAACTCTTAACATTTCAACTGCCGGCCAGTGCCCTAAGCTCAAGTCGGTCTTTGGGTGCAGCAATGTCAACGTAGCCTGCGCACCAGAAGAAAACTTGCATGACTTGGCTGGGGCCTGCATGGGAGCGTCAGCCGAACTTGTTCGGCATTTGGCAGCCAGCAAACAAAGTCCTAAACCCTAAACCCTAAACCCCTATAAACCCCTAAAATCTTGAGAAACCTTTGGCCGACACCTAGACCCCAGAAGCCTAAGCCCTACGTCCCAAATCCTCCGCCCTAAGCCCCTAAACCCTAATGTAGGGGCCTTAATACTTAGAATAGGGTTTTGGGGTATATTATAGTTACAATTATAACAAGGAGCCCCCAAACTAGTATGGGTAAATATTTAGGCTTCTATATTGCATACAAAACCCTAAACCTTTGCCAACAGGAACGGCTGGAGAAGATTGACAGAGCGCCGGCAGACTCAAAAACGGTTCGTTGCATATCAAGGAAAAATTGAAGCAATCAAAAACAGACAGACACGACCCCGTCCCCCGCCAAGACAAAACAAAAACAAAAAACAAAAACACAGTACAAACACTTGCAAGACCTAACCCAAAGGGTCCTAGGTACTGTTATGGGGGATACTTCCCTAAGGCCCTAAAGTATAATAGAAATTCCTAATATAGAAACTCCTACATTCTACTATATAGGTACATAGGACCCTTTGGGTAAACTAACCCCTAAAGGAATGAATCTGAAGCTCTGGATGTTCAGGGCTTGCAGCTCGGGGAATGGATGGGTTTCCTAGCGCCACTTGGCCCAAGTAACTAGCAGACAGGAAGAACACCCCAAACTCGAGACCCTAAACCCTGCCCTAAATCCTATAAACCCTAAACCCAAAACCCTGCCCTAAACCCTAAACCCTAATCCCTCAACCATGGCCTAAACCGTACACCCTAAACCCTACACCCTCAACCCTAATTCATGAAGCAGCTGAACCAGGGTTTGGAGTACAACAAGAGCCTGACGAATCGGACACAGGTTTAGGGTGTTGGTTTTATGGTATAAAGGCTTAGGGTCAAGGGGTTTAGGGTTTAGGATTTAGGGTTTGGGGTTGGGGGTCTAGGGTTAAGGGGTTTAGGGTTTAGGGTTTGCTAGGGTTTGGGGTTTATGGCTTAGGGTTTCGAGGGGCCTTAGATAGTATACAGACTCTAGGGAAGCGTCTTCGCCTGATGATTCAAGGCTCCGATTCTGGGGTTTCGGGGCTCGCCAATTCAACATGACGCCGCCTCACCGAAAGCCCACTAAACCTTCTTCTAGACCTCCCCTCTGCAAACAGCGCGAAAGCCCAGCCAAGCAGCCAGTCCTTCTATGGGCACACTGGGTCAAGTACTAAAATCTCCGGCGGCGCAACACTAACGCAACAACCCCTTTGCCCGAAAGCTAACCAGCCTTCACCCTGACGCCCCGAGCCACCGACCACAAATGCTGTTGATAATATAGGGGCCTAAAAAATTACCTGTGCTATTTGGGGGATTCCGTATGATAGTTATAGTATAATCTGTCTAGATATATATACATATATACACATACATACATACACCAAAACCCCATTCTAATTTTTAAGGCCCCTGAATTACCGTACAGCGACTGCTCGGCCTCACATCTGAATGACCGGCAAGCAATCCATCTCTGGAAGAGCCCTCCATATGCACCAAGCCCCTCACGCTACACCCTATTGTAAGGGCCATAATAATTAGACTAGGGTTTGGGGGGTATATTATACTATAAATACAATAACGAACCACCAAAAAAGTATTGGTAACTATTTAGGCGTCTACCTTATGAACGTCCTAGGGTCTAGGGTTCAGGGTGATAGTGCTCCTCACAACAGCAAAAGCACATGTCCCTTGGACCTGCAGGCTTTGCATGTGATCCTTATACTGGATGAGGGCGTTCATGTCCAGGCCAAGGACCTTCGATCTTGAATTATTCAAAGTTTAGGATTTGGGTTTAGGGTTTAGGGTTTAGGGTTTAGGAGGACAGTGGCTCAGACACTTTTTTGGGCGAGACTGGACGTGAAGGTGTGATAGTACGCCTGGGTCGTGCCAGGCGGGGATCGCTGGCTGTGGCTTGGTAATTTGCCTTGTCGCCTCCTGGGTAAGGATCCGGGCAAGACTAAACGTCTTCTAACGCCAATCGGAATTTACGGTGACATGAGCGAGTTTGATGGTGTATGTATATATATATATATACACATATATATATATATATGTGTGTATACATATGTGTATATATATATATATATATGTCGGGTTTAAAGCTTTCGGGAGTGGGGGCTTCGATCTTTAATACCTTCAGGAGCCTTTAGGGTTTTGGGCTACGGAGGATGGAGCAGCCTTGCCAGCTATTTCCCTTTGTCCAATCTCACCCAAGTTCTGCCGAAGCGCCAAGCACATAGTAGGCTAAACCCTACACCCTAGACAGCTAACTATGCATATGTAAATAGATTAACTGATATCTTCGCTCCAAGCTCTGCTCCAAGCCCTCATCTGACAGAAAACCACGTGCTCTCAGTAATGCTTAAGACTGAGTCTGAGTGAGCCTGAAGTCTGAATAAAAACCCTAAAAGCAGAGTTGAAGCCCTTGTAAAATTAAAACCCTAGATCCTAAACCCCTCAGCCCCGACGGTACCCTGAACCCCAACCCCCACTATCAAACTCTTGTAACCCTGCTTATAGAAAGCTTAGAAAACCGTATAGCAAGCAGAACCCGCAAACCCCAAACCCTCAAAGAAGCGAGTTTACTGGCGAAAACGAGCCTTCATACCTTTAACGGCTTGAGGCCCTTGTGGAGTCCTGTACCCCTTTCACAACCATATGACCATATGCATCATCAAAAAGTCATGGAGCCCTTAAAACACCTTAGAAAGCTCCTATAAACCGGTCACAACCTCGGAAGGCCATTTTTGTAGCCCTACAGAAAGCCCTAGCCGAACATGTCGCCAGCGACCTCCTTGAGCTTCTCTCCAATGCGGAACCGAGCCTTAGAGATGGCTGTGGCTTAGAAAAGGGATGTCTAGGGATCTTTGGGCGGAGGGTATGAGGGCTTGTAGAGGCTTTTTGTATGGAATCATAAAAAGATTATAAGGGCTTCAGCGGGCCTTCCGAGGGCTTGACAGAGTCATCATCAAGGTTTGGTGTTGCCTTTATGCAAGGTTTATATGTTTCGGGCTGGCTTGCTGGGGCTGCACACAGTTTATGGCTTGTTGTCATAAGGGTGCACTAGCGTTTTTATACTGGCAGTTAAAAGACTTGCACGGGTATGCTGCGGGCTTTTAAGCCCTTGATAGGGCTTTACAAGGGCCCCACAAGGCTTCACGAAAGCTTGACAGGCTTACGGTTTAGGGTTTAGGGTTTAGGGTGTAGGGTTTTACAGGCTTGTCTCAGACTGTTATAGCATTGGGAGTCAAAGGAGACACCTCGTCAACACACTAGGTTTCTCCGAGGGTCTTGGGTTTTGGACCCCCGCTTATGCACCAGGGGTCTGCGTTATTCTAAAAGTGTCAGGTGCAGATGTGAGTAGGGTTATAGACAAGGCGCTACACGAAACGAACCAAGTGCAGCACTGACAAACGACTTAAAGCCTGCTTAAAAACTACCCATATACCTTCAAGCAAGGTCTGAGCCTAATATAGGGGCCTCAATAATTAGAATAAGGTTTTGGGGCCCGTTATACTAATACTATAAATATAACAAGGAACCCCAAAATAGTATAGGTAGCTATTTAAGCCCCTATGGTGGTTTCTCAGGCCAGTGCTGTGTTGTCCCGGTTCGTGAGGTTCCAGACTGACAGCACATCATCCTGGCAAGGATGTTGCGGATGAGCCTCTTTGTGCTTTTTCCGTTAAGGGTCCATGAGCCCAAATGGTAGACCCTAACCCTAAACCCTAAACCCTGAACCCTAAACCCCAATTTTGGTTCTTTGCGGCCACAGTACCCATAGGCCCCATAGTAGTTCCTTTTTGGGATTACCTTATAGGATTCTAAATATGAACCCCCAAAAGGAACCACCATTTGGGCACATGGGCCCTTAGGGTTTGGGCTTCAATGTGCAGACCAGGGCTTGCTCGGAGATGTTTAGGGGTTTAGGGCTTAGGGTTTAAAGCAAGCTTAAGGTTTAGGGCTAAGGGTTTCGGGTTTAGGGGTTTAGGGTTTAAGGTCTAGGAATATTTAGGGTTGAGGGCTTGGGGTTTAGGGCGTGGGGTTGAGGGTGTTGAGTACTCCTTCTTATGAGCTCGTGCAATGAAGAGCTCGCAGGCAATTTCGATCACCTTCGCTAGTGATCCTCGGGGGCACCCTTGCTGTTGCTGCCTAGAGAGTCCAGGGGATTCCCGAACAGATGTGCGTCGAGGCAGACTTGTAGCATCTCTGGTGGTTTCTGCTGATTGACAAGACATGCCATCAAGTACCGGTGCATTTGTGATGGTTTTGTACCCTAGCCAGGGTACTGGTAACCCTAGATAGCTGCCTTCACGCGAGCTATCCTGTCTGAGAATCACACTCCCTCAGGGCTCTGAGTCTCCTAAAGACTAAACGCTCAAGCCTAATGTAGGGGCCTAAATAATTACCCATGTTCTTTTGGGTGGTTCATTATTGTAATTATGGTAGAATGGCCCCAAAACCCTATTGAAATTAAGGGCCCTATATTAGCCTAGAACACCCCCAACCCGACGCCCCATACTCGCTGCCTTGAGCCTTGTGGAAAGCACACAGCCGACGACGTCCGGCAGCTCGAACTCCTGTGAAAGAGCTGCAGTATCTTTATCATCGTGCCCTTATGAGGCTTTGAAGATTTAGGGGCATTAAACGGCGAATTCAACGGTCTTTATTGATGCGATTTGTTGGGTCTTTGTTTGTTGTGTTTACTGTTTTGTAGGGGCCATCATACTTAATGAATTTGAATAGCGTTCCTTCAAGGGTTCCTGTAACGAAACAGGTTCTATAAGGGTGAGGGTTTATGATGTACGATGTAGGGACATTAATCATTAGAATAAGTGTGGGAATGTGTTAGAGTGCAATTAGAACAAGGATGTAGGGTTTCGCTTGTACCATACTGCAATGAGTTTGAGCCCAGGGTCCAAAGAGCCGCACCAACTCCCCCGAAACCCAAACCCCAAGGCCCAAAATAGCCCAACAGCCTCATAGAGTATGGTCCTTGGGCCCTAAACCCCTAAACCCTAAACCCTAAACCCTAAAGCTTCAAATAGGAGTCGTTAGAGCCTTAGGGTAAACTTTTCTGAATTGCGCACTCCCATACCGTTTTGAATTCTGCTATTCCCCGGCGCCAAAGGCCGCCAAAACCCGGCCCACACTGGCCGACATGTCCGGTTTTGGTTTTTATGGGAGTTTCCGAAAAAAGGGGCACCTTATTTTGGGGTCCTTATAAAATAAGGGTCCTACTATTTAAGGTACTATATAGGGTCCCCTATATTCGGAAACCCAAATTAAAGCTTTCTGTACAGAATTGTTGCTACCTGAACCGCACACCCCACCCCCCCCAAACTTACAAAGAAAAGCTACTTTCGTAGGTTCCAGGTAAATCCTGAAGAGGGAGGTTTATGGGTTCAAGTAAACCCAAAGCAAGCTGTGGCTTCAAGTTGCGACGGCCTCACCGATGAAAGCCAGGAGGAGGTTCTCCCACATCCTATTGACGTAGTTCTGCGAAGCCTCGCGCTAGGCTGACCAGACAACGCCTCACGCATTTAGAGTCTCAGTGCCAAAAAGCACCGAATTCTGAGCGCATAATAGAGCCTTAAACTCTAAACCCCCAACAGATGCGGCCATACTTCTCCCTGCCAGCCCTTTGTGACGGTTTGTTCTCGGGGAGACTAGCATCTTCGCGCTTTGTCGTAGTTGATGCATGCTATGTCGACCACTTTTTCTGAGATTGTAATATGTTAGGTTATGTTACATTACAGTATAGTAATATATTGTACAGTATAGTATAGTATGTGATAGTATATAATGTATATTCAAAACTGTATTCGTAATAATTAGATTTCATCAACCCCAAAACCCTAAACTAAACCCTTAACCGGTGCCTGTCGTTGGGAAGGTTTAAGGCTTGGGCGCCTAGTTTCAATTGCAGCATCAACTCACCATAAGCGGTATGGGGTCTTCATAACGTAAGGGTAAGGGTTCAGGGTTTAGGGTTGACTCACTCTTCGTTCGTCTGCACGTCTCGGCTCCCAACTATGGGCACACACTGCCATTGGCAAAACTGCAGACCCCAAAAGCGAACCCACTCAGACGAAATAGTTGAGCGGCCCCAGGGGTAGTCAGGTCCCGATGGGTTAAATGTAATGTTTAGGGTTGAAGACAAGTTTTTACGGTTTAGGATGTTACACACTAGAATTAGGGCCCTGGGCAGAGCAAGCACTACGCACGCCGCCTCTGATCTAGGGCCTGTAGAAGGAATTAGAGACGGGTGTTATGATGCTTCAGATTGGAACCATATCTATAAGGACATAGAGAACTACTTCACACTGACCTTGCCGGCACCTCTTGCCGGGCCGCTTTCCCTGACTGTCTGAAAATATTGATAGGGCCTTCCTCTTGATGCGGATGATCCAGCAGCCGCCCTCAGGAAACTCCTGCGCAGGAGTTGAAGGCCACATTCCCTCAGCTCTAAACCCCGAAACCCCAAACCCTCAACCTTCTCTCACTCACTGGCCCAGGCCCCGCACAGTCCGTTTTGTTTAGACATTCGCCATATCCTGTGTGCACCTTTGACAAGTCGGCATATACGGAAGTGACCCCGAACAGGAGGGTTTAGGGTTCAGGGAGGGGCCCTCCACGTACAGAGAGCACGGTGCCTTTATGTGGCAGCTTTGTTTCGGTGCAAAGCTTCTGCATTTTTCTCAGATTGCGCGTTGGGGTTTTGGGCGTGCTCGTACATGCCGCCCGCTGTCTGGCATCTCTTTCTGTGTGGATAGGTGTACACAGGCATACATATTGTCCGTACGTATGTACACATGCACATATATACATATATATATATATATATATGTGTGTGTGTGTGTGCACACACGTACATAACAAGACGGAAACCATGAATAACCATGACCATGTATGCATGCATGCATACAGACATACATACATGCATGCATACATACATACATACATAAATCCATACATACATACATACATACATACATACATACATACATACATACATACATACATGTGTACCTTTGTGTACATACATGTGCACCTTGAGAATTTAATCCAGATTCAGATATATTATATGCTTAAATATCTCGGTACTTGTGTGTTCACGTTTAATCTAAATCCCCTCTGCCGGAGGCCTCTGCATTCTGTCGTCTACTCAGAACTCAAGTGAAGCCCCCTTGAACCTGCCATTTGGATACATACGGTTACATACGGCTTAGAGGGTTTAGGCACCTCATTAAACCCCAAATGCCTCCCACCGGAAGACCACAAAACCTCAAACCGGCAATCTGAATCGAAAAGACGAGACCCGGAAGCGCTGAAGGATAAACCCAAACAGCCCCAACCCCCCTCGAATGCCATATACCTGTGGAAGATCACAATCCTATGCCCGAGGCCGCAAAAAACTCAAATCCCTCGGCACTTGTAGTGGGATTTGGGATTGTGGGTTTCGGGTTTCGGGGTAGGGTTTTAACTGTAGGGTTTATAGGATTTCGGGGCAGGTTCAAATTAGGGTTTAGGGTTTTCGGGAGGGGGTTTTTCAGAGCCAGGTCTTCCAAGATCTCTTAATAAAGGGAAAACCTTTAATTCTCCCGAGTATGACGGAATGTATGTCCCTTAACCAGTCACCGAGGAAGATACCTTCACTCATAGCTTATCGTAGGACCCCGAATATGCTTGAAGGTATATCCCTTCTTCTGAAGAAGGGGATATTTTGAAGATCCGGAGAGATCGCAGAGGTCCCCGACACGGACGAACACTTCACTAAACAACTCCAGAGAATTTGGCCCCAAAGGACCATGTTTAATGCGCTTCTCGTGACGTCACGCCATAATAATAGTATACATGGACCCTCTTGGAACCACAAAACCAACCGAAGACTCTTAACTTACGCTTCTCGTGACCTCACGCCATAATAATAGTATACATGGACCCTCTTGGAACCACACAACCAACCAAAAACTCTAAACTTTAGGGTTTATAGGGCGTAAGGCTTAGCGTTCTAACCCTTAAGCTTACTTCGCAAATCTGAAAGCCGTGCCTCCCACATGGGTCGGTAGCCTTTTCGAAAGAGTAGGACCTGAGCATGCAGCCAGGACGACTGAAGGTATGGCTTAGGGATTTTAGAGTCTAGGACTCATTTAAGGGGGTTTCAGAAAATAGGGGACCCTAATATAGTACCCTAAATAATAGGATCCTTATTATAAGGACCCCCAAATAAGGTACCCCTAATTCTCGGAAAGTCCCATTTAGTCTTTAGGTGTTTAGGGTTTAAGGCAAGGACTCTCCCGAAAAAGGCTGAAGAAATGAGGCAATTTGAAGGAGAACCCTGACACCCTCGGGACGTAAACCCAGCAAGGGTTTAGGGTTTGGGTTTAGGGCGATAAAGTTTATAGGGCTAGGGTTTAAGGTTTAGGGTTTGAGGCTTCGCCCCAAGTCGTGACGGGGACGATCTTTATCTCTGCATCTACAGCATTGAATCCTCCAGGCGACAATGCTCCAAAGCCTCTTGGCATGTTAGCCTAAGGGTCCATGTACCCAAAATAGCATATGCTTGGGCCCCAAAGTGGATCTACAGGGACCACCCTTCAGGCCAAAGTATATACTATTTGGGTACATGGACCCTTGGGTTATAGGGGCTCAATGGAAATCAGGCCGGGCGGATTTAAACCGTCAGCCTAACTCCCAAACCCTAAAACCTGCTTGAGGGGTTGCATTTTGGCTTCAGGGCGCTCGTCATTGAAGACTTCGAAGTCTGAGGGCAGAAGCGTTTAGGGCCAGGGCTTAGGGCAGAAGATTTTAGGGTTTAGGGCAGAAGATTTTAGGGTTTAGGGCAGAAGATTTTAGGGTTTAGGGCAGGAGGATTTAGGGTTTAGGGCAGAAGGATTTCTAGGTTCTGATTTTCAGGTTCGGCCCTGAGGCTCTACGGGGTTCGGGGTTTTACGGCCTTGCGTTTCAGACTTCGGCAACCAAGCTCCGGGCATTGTGATCGCGGGGTAGGTCGCTGGGACGCAGGAGGTAGCTGTAGTACCGGTAGAAGCCCTGGCTGCAAATGGTCTGGGCCCAAGATCCTCTTGTACTCGTCACATTGCAGGGTCGGTACATACATATACACACATATATATATATATATTATATTATATATATATATACATAATATATATATATATATATTGTATATAAGTAAGTATACTATAAGTATATTACATATTCTACATAATATACTGATATTATACTTGCTTGCCTTCTTACTTACCTACTGTAGATGATTCTATGTACAAACATACATGTCGAGCCGTACATAGTCCGTGACCGGTCAACAAAAATGTGATGGCTCTGCGGGAAGATGTAGGATTTGTATTGAGCCATCAGTGCTCACGGAAACGCATACTGAGACCCATCTACACGCAGACAACGCTATACCAGTTGCTCGGTAATTGAACTACAACTATACGTGTGCATAGACTGACCGAGTTCGAACAGAAATACACATCAAAATGCACATCTGTGGAATACCAGCCTAGATGTACATATTAATTATTATAGATGCTCTTACTTTATGGACGCACATGTACACCTAATTACCCACCCACGTGCATGCATCTATCCACCCATGCAGACAGACAGACAAGCACTCATGCAGGCAGGCAGGCATTAAATACATGCATGCATACACACATAGATAGAGTCTTACAACTCAACGCGGTCTTTGCTGGGGTCCATGGATGTGATGGGTGTTGGCACGGGGATCGGGGGTAGTTCTGACAGCGGAGGCTATAGAGTTGAAGGTAGATAGAACCTGCGACTGACAATTGCATTTGAGTGCTACCAGCACGTATGACTTGGAGTTTGACATGTCTGTACGATACAAGTACCTTAACAATCAGCATACTGTTTTGGGATATGCTATAGTATATACATTAAGATGGGAGCCTCAACAAATAGAAATGACAGGCATTAGAGCCCCCATCGCATAATGGGGTGAAGGGTGCTGGGTCGAGTCCCACGATTTCAGGAGGCTGCTGCTTAGGGTTTAGGGTTTAGGGTTTAGGGTTTAGGGTTTAGGGTTTAGGGTTTAGGGTTTAGGGTTTAGGGTTTAGGGTTTAGGGTTTAGGGTACTTAGCCTCTTCTGGGGTCTAAGGGTTCTTTATGGTTTAGGTTGGTTTAGAGGGTTGGGGTTTAGGGTTCACCTGAACCCTCAACAGCCCTGCTGTTTCAGGGATATGCAATATGACATCAGAATACCAGGGAGCCGAAACATGTAAAGCCTTCGAGGTTTTGGAAAAGTTTGAGTGTTCAAGGCCTTGTGGGGCTTGAAGCGTTGAGGTTAAGCTGTAAACGGTCCTATGTCCTATGTACCTATATAGCAGAATGTAGGGTTTCTATCTTCGGATTTACTGTCATGCCATGATTTAGGGAAGTATCCCCCATAACATCAGCTAGGACCCTTTGGGATAGTATCCTTACAGATCCCTCGTATAGGAACCCTTACAGGGTCCTGCGCAGGATCCCGAAACCCCTACATAGGACCCTTTGGGTAGTATAGGAGCCTTAATAATTGGAATAGGGTTTTGGGGTATACCATACTATAAATGTAATAAGGAATCCCCAAAATTCTATTGGTAAATTTAGGCCCCGCAAACCCTTGACCCTTAAACCCTAAAGCCCAAAACCCCTAAACCCAAAGCCCTAACCCTAAACCCCTAAACCCCTAAACCCTAAACCCTAAACCCTAAACCCGAAACCCTAAACCCTAAACCCAAACCCCTGAACCCTAAACCATTAACCCTAAACCGGCATGCCGAACTGCAACTCCCGTTCTTAGCGCTTCAGCAATGAACTTGCGACCTTTTAAGTGGGGTTTAGGGTTTAGGGCCTAAGAGTTTAAGGGCTTAGGGTTTAGGGCCTAAGAGTTTAAGGGTTTAGGGTTTAGGGCTTGAGAGTTTCAGGGTTTAGGGTTTAGAACATGAGAGTTTGAGGGTTTAGGGTTTAGGGGTTTAGGGTTTAGGGACCCCGACACCGTAAATCCCTGCAGCCATCATGCACCCTGCTTGACATTGCAACAGTTGTCGATGGCATGGTGGGAAGGCAGTGACCCCCTGAACCTCGCAACCGTGAAGCATCCAGGATACTGTAGGCGGCTTGATAGTAAGAATAGGGTTTTGGGGTATGTTAAACTGTACATATAATAAGGAACCCCCAAAATAGTATGGGTCATTATTTCGGCTTCCATATCAGACAGCCCTGAACATCAAGATGCAGTCCATGCACCCCGAACACTCGCACGGAACAAACACAAGCAGAAGAACTTTCATAAGCCCCGAAACCTCATAACCCCCCCCCCCCCCCCCCCCGACATCTCTAAGCCCTACCCGTACCCTAAACCTCATAAGAACCCAAATCCCAAAAGCCCAAACCGAACATCTCTAAGCCCTGCCTCAATAGTATTGAAGCTTCCAAGCTGCTTCAGCCCCTCCATGTACTGTTCAGACTCTTTTCGGTCACTGGTCTTCTTGTCGTACCTGAGGTAAAGGAGTGGGGTAAGGGTTTAGAATTTAAGACGTCAGACATGATTTTCTATGAAGAACATGTTTGGGCTTTGGGCTTAGGGCTTTAGCACAGCTTGCATCTACGGGTTTAGGGACCAGAGAGCAAAGCATGCTTTAGCAATTGTGCATCATGAAACATGTGCGAGCTTGGAAGGATGGGTCGGAAGTCTGTTCAAGAGATACCCATAAACCCAAAGCCCTAAAGCACTAAACTCGACCCTAAACTACGAACGAACGCCACTGAACTAGACCCCAAACTCAGAACCGAACAAAACTTACAACCACACTCGCATGATAGCTACTGGAAGGCCCTAGCTCAAGAAGTCTGCCAAGGAAGTGCAAGGAACTGAACTCTGCCTTCAAGGACTAGGTGTAGAGTTTAGAGCTTATAAAGGGTTTCTATAGATGCACGATGCAGCAGTTCGTGTTTAGGCTTCAGGAATGCAGAAGCTAGCATGCTTGAAGGTTTCGGGTCCTATCCTGGCGGTGCTTCCAAGGGAAAGACATGCGGCAATAGCAAGTTAATGTAGGTGCCTAAATAATTAGAACAGGGCTGGGGAGTATATTATACTATGTCTATATATATATATATTGATAAGGAACCCCCCCAAAAAAAAAAATGCGCTTGAGGGCTGACGGCACCGAGCCTGTCGAGTCTGAAACCGCAAACCCGATAGGGGGGGGGGGGAGGGGGGGCGCTAAAAACGAGGGTTACATTATCTAGGCGGCCGTATGAAACAGAACGCTACTTTGCAGCATCTATAATCGGATCCCTTATGTTCTGAAACTGATGTGCCCTGAAACACCCCTTAACTTAGCAACTTCTCCCATATACCGACAGAGCCGTTGCCATAGACAGCTGTTAAACTGCTGTTGCTCGCGAATATCGCTGCTACTCTAAAGGTCATCTCACGCAGATGTTAGTTTGGGGACAGGGGTTGATGGTTGCGCCTACTCTAAACCAGGGTGCCAGAAGGTCCATGCTGTTTCCAGCGGCGTCTCCGACGGTGGGTACTGATCTTCTACCACCCGCAGGTCCTGCGGCTCAAGCGTGGGCTCGGGGATCGCGGGAAAGCATAGGCCCCTTATCCCTTTCCCCTTCGAAACCAAAAGAAGCCCCTTAAGCCCCTGAGCCTAAACCCGTGCGGTTTTAGTGACTTTTCGAACAAAGCTGAACTCCGAACAACAATGCAAGCCTGAATAAACCTTCAACACTTTGCAAGTCTTCGTAGCCTGAATCATCATCTGGGACAGATTACTGTCTCAGCGTTCAGAGAAGGAGCGCTCAGGTGCTGGAGTTTAGAGATAAGCTGTGCGAGCCTTAGGAGCTACGATTGATGATACAAATCCTGCACTACCCATAATAAGGAATGTACCATAACTCCCATCGTTTAGGGTCCGTAAGGTGATGCATGATTTACATCATCAACTGTAGGAGCTAGGTCTGTTCGGCGCGGGCTTGGGATTCGGATTCTAAGCGTATGCCGCTCAAGGGTTGCAAGAGCAACAATACGGTTGATTACATAAATCTTGCATTACCTTAAGGACCCCAAACTATGGGAACTCTGGTGCATTCCTTATTTATGGGTAATGCAGGGTTTATATCATCAACCTTAACAATGATAACACGAAGAAACATACGAACAATGAGGGTTCCAGAAGATCTAGTAGCCACTGCTAGTGATAATAGCAATAACACTATATGGACGTACAGCAAAGAATGCGATGGCATGTTTATACAGCTGCGTTTCATTATCAGGGTGTAGGGTTTCTGAACACTTGCAATACGTAACAATAAAAATAAGCTCTTTTTGGAACCGTGGGAATACTTTCGGTCAGTAGTCAGGCCTCCTTACTAAACCCTAAACCCAAAACCCTATAAACCCTAAACCCTCAACCGTGAAAGAAGAAGCCCGGCAGCGTCCTCAGGGCTAATCCCGCAGTTCGACATCTGGCGCACGAGCTCGACGCACCCCGATCCCTGAACCCAAACACTCCCCCCCAATAAAATGAAACTCAACAAGCCTCAAGCCTCAAACTTAGTAAACCCTAGAAAACCCCATGTGAACCCAAACGTGAAAAGTGCCGTGTTGAGTGCAAGTGTAAATTCGAGTTGCAGTATGCACCACTATTGCTAGATTTCGCGACCAAGCCTTCATCTACTAGGGATTGAACCCCCGTAGCCCGAAACCCTAACCCCTAAACCGTGAGTCAGGTCTATGCCTCGGTAGCACGAAATGTCGCTACTTCGTCTTGCATGAGCCCTCACGAGACTTAGTAACTCGGGTCGCTACTGAAACATGTGCAACGACTATGACAGCCAACCTGCACTACGTTCAACTACAATGGAATCTTCAAGTGCTATATAAACCTGAACCCTCATTCATATTAATTACATCGAGACCGCAGTATTGTTTAGGATTCCTATTGTAATAAGAACACAAAATACCACCAAAAATGTTCGAATGACTCAGGCCTCTGTAGTACATGTGGAGCATGGCCTTTAAGCTGGAACCGCCGCGGCAAGGATGCAATAGATGTTCAGGGTTTAGCTCATGAACAAGGAATAGAGGTGCGAAAGCTGTTGGGGTTTAAAGCCCTATAAAGCCTAAACTAATCCTAAAACCCTAAAGCCCTAAAATACATGAGCCCCAAAGCCCTAAACCGCACAACCCTACAACCCAAAACCAGTCCGAAAGTCCTAAAACCCCGCCCTGCTACAAACTTTGCGGGAGACGCTGGTGCTGAGGGGTGATCTCAAACCAGCCCCTAACCCCGACACCTAACCCTAAAGCATCAGCTGCAATGGCCTAGGGCCTAGGTTGCATCCATTTGGATCAGACCATATGCCTAGGGTTTAGGGTTTAGGGACTTCTGCTACTGTTTTCGCTTGACTACTACCCACATCATCGTTGCGTTTGCCGTCACTCTTCTCGCTTTCAACGTAAACGTTGAAGCACCACAAATCTGCTGCAAAGCCAGCCTCACGAGTTCTCCGCAAAACTCTAAGCCCAACAGGGCTGAGAAACTTGGGACGTCGGAGCATCATTGCCCCTAAACCCTAAACACTAAACCCGAAACCTCCCAACCTAAACCCTATAAACCCTATAAACCCTATAAACCCCATAAACCCCATAAACCCTATAAACTCTATAAACCCTAAATGCTATAAACCCTACGTGCGCTGTGAGCCCGCTGTGAGACAGGGCTCCTTTTCATGGCCGGTCCATCGAGGCGGGAGGGCTGCAAACGGGTGGTTGTCAAAATTAGGGTCCCTTTTGGGGTACCCTAAATAATAGGTGCCGTATTATAATAAGGACCCAAAAAGGGACCCTAATTTTGACAACCACCCTTAAACAAATCTCGGGTGGACATCCCAACTGAGCGACAGACCTGGGCCTAAGTCTGGCTTTAGTCTAGGGTTTAGGATTCAAGTAGGGGTTTACGGTTTAGGGTTTAAGTCTATAGGGTTTAGGATTTAACTTAGGGTTTCAAAGCACTCAAAAGCCCAGAGGGCCAACCTGCTTGTGACCGGCCCTAAACCACTAACCCCAACCCGAGAATCACCACCGCATTGAAAAGTGGCGACATGGCGCTCTGATTCCCAGAACGCTATGTACCTGCATAGCTCAGTGCAACTCAGAATACTCCGTTTTACAATATTCTGGTCCTTAGGACCTTTTCGGCTTATCAACCAGATACGTATCTCTGAGGTTCCAGAGCTTCGATCGTGGATGAAACTGAACACCACAGTTGAAAAAATGAGCTTTGCCAGCTCCCGGGGCGAGGAAGTCTCCATTTGGGCTAATACATGGGTTTTTCGGTTCATTATAAATTATTATATAATATAATAATCATACGGGGAACATAAAGGGATACTGCTACTATAATTGTTGAGACCCTGGCCAGGTCATCTCCAAACTGGGCCACAAAACCGACATTTAGTCTAGAATACAGGGCCCTGAGAATTCGAATGGGGGTTCATCTAGCTGAAGGTTCTGTAGGGTAAGCATAATGGTTGCTATAGTGGTTTAATATGGGGCTGCCGAGGAGTAGAGTACGGTTTAAGGAGGGGGTATATAGATAGTACAACCATTACGGAACCTTGATGAATCTGAGTTCTAAGTCTTCATGCTTCCACATCACAGCAACCCGAAACCCGAAACCCATGCGGATATCTGCAAGCTATTTCCCAATACAGCTTAATACGAATACTACGACGATTCCGAATACTGATATGACTACGAATGCGAACACGGACTGGTTCTAGTACGAACGCTGTCATTTTTTGGAATACGCAAGGGTACGACTAGTACTAATACGAATTTCCTACATCTTATACGAGTACGAAGAACACCAACATATTTTAAAAGTAATGCAGCTACAAGACTTCGAGACTCGCCGCAAACCTGCATGTTTCGAACCGAACTACGCTCACAAATGCACAGTTCCGATGCTATAGAAAAGACTGCGCCTGACCCGGGCTTCCAACCGCATGCCAGGATCCACACTCAGAGGCTCCTGAAGGCTGGAGCCAGCAAGCTTCGCAGCCAAAGGTGAGCCAACTGCTTCGGCTGTCTCAAAACATGACTCGCAACCCTATCACTACACAGCTCCAACAAAAGCTTGTGAGACTCAGACTAAGAAAACCTTCAACCAACCTGCGTAAGTCTATCCATCCAAATTAAAATGCCAGACAAATCCTGCGGCTCGCGCAGGAATGTCGAGCAGGAAAAATCCGTGCTGACAACTGCCGCTTGAGCATGGCGACAGTCCAAGACTATGCGGAGACTTCAAACACACGGTGCAGGGATGACGCTGAGGGACCTTTCACCGACGGATTAGATTAGGATTTCAGGGTTTAGGGTTGAGGGACTACGGTTTAGGATTTTCGGGTATTGGGTTCATGGGACCCCAAACCTTAACCCAATGCCCCAAACCCTATATGTGATTACAGCCTATGCCCCCAACATCCCTAAACCCTATAGCACGGAGTATCGAGCATCAAGCGATTGTTTAGGAGTCCTGTCCGTCACGCTTCTTCCTCTGTCGCACCAGGGTTTAGGGTTTAGGGTTTAGGCCAGAACCAATTGTCTGCAAATTCTGACCTGGGTCGAATATGGAGGCCTGAACAAGTGGAAGCCATATCCCGGACACCTTGCAAACGAAAAACTCCAAAACACACAAATCTGCAACTTCAAAATCTTTGCCGCTTTCAACCAACTCTTGTTTGTGATGCCACAAGCCAGCACAAACAAGTTCATCCAAAAAACTCGAACAAGAATGCACCTTCTTGCAACCAACGACCACGACAAGAGCATCTGTGGAATGCAGCGCCATCGTCCAGTCCTGTGGTGCTGCGCGCCGCTGAGGTTGCGGAGGAGGTCTAGCCACCCTTCCCAAGCGCTGGTGGGCCCTGCCACAGGGCCTTGCAAACCCAGCCACTCTTCAACCGAGTCGAGTCAGCGGCATGTGGGTTTGTCACCGTAAATCGTGCGACCGTGTGGATGGCATAGCTTGTAATCGAACGATGCTTACTTGTTTGAGTTTGGCACGACCCTTCCACAAGATGGGTCGCGCACCTTGAGGCAGAGCCTTTCGAAAGCAGGGTTTACAGCATTCAGCAAAAACAATCAGAAAACACTGGCCTGGATCGTGTCGCACTTGGCTGAACTTCGTCACGAACGATTGTTAAAGTCGTTCTGCTTGCTCTTTCTCAGTGGTCAGTTTGAAGTTGGACACGTAAGAAGACTTTCCTCTGGCATCCCTATGTTAATGTTGCTGCATGAAGCTGCGGCACACCTCAAATTTCGATTTCAATTATGCAGGCACCTACTTGATGCCGTATAACAAAATTCGATAAATCTACAAGTCCTGAACTACCTTCCACATTTGGGTTCCCTAGACGACTTCGAGAAGTTTCAACAAACTCGACATCGCCACACCCTTAACACAACACCCAAAGCCCCAAAGCCCAAACCAATCAGGTTTGAGGATAGAATTTAGCAGCTTAGCATTTGTACATGGGGTCGGCTGGCAGATTCCAGGGACCCGGAAATCTCCTCGCCACCCAGCAAGAGCCTCCCAGGAGTCTGGGGCCCAGGCCGGGCAGATTGCAAGGATTCGGGTCAAACTGGGGGTGCTGATTTTCTCTTGCCATTTTCTCCTGCCCAATTCTGCTTATAAAAATCACATTTTAAATTCTGCTTATTTAAAAATCACATGTTAAATGAGGCTGGTCCCTCACCATTTGGAGCGGTCGCCCGAAAGGACGGATACTACCCCCACACAATTTGGGAGTGGCTCCCCAAAAAGGCAAGGATAGGACTCCGCAACCCTTCACAATTTGGAGCGGCTCCTGTTCTCTTTGAGCGACCTTCACGAAGGGGCGGGCTGTTTGCCGGAAACCTTTGCTTATCGTCAGGGCGCACAGCTCTACTTACACCACTCCATCTCAGCGGTCGGTTGCAGTGATATGCGGTCGTTTTATGTAGAAAGTATTTATTGAGGGAGTGCACCTCCATTCCTAAAGAAGCGCACCCACCGCGTGCACACTATATACGACCCATAAACTTATATACCCTCAAGTCCTTAGCAAGAACGCAGTACGCATCCGTCTCGGCGCAGGTCCACGATCCGTCGAGATTCAGATCTTACAACATTCCTTAATGAAGGAATCATGGTCATAGGGTTTAGGGCTTAGGGTTTACCTAAACCCTAAACCCTAAACCCTCAACCCTAAACCGCTCATAAGCTCCATAGAGGTTCATATTTGGGTTCCTAAAAGGTAATCCCCAAAATGAACTACTAGGCTATGGGTAGGGTCGTGTGGACCCGAAACCCGACTGCTTTGGGTCAGACCTGGGTCAGACCCTATGACTCAGAGGTCCGAACCTACTACTGTAGGGGCCTTAATAATTAGAATAGAGTTTTGGAGTATATTATGCTATAGCTATGATAAGGAGCCCCCAAAATAATATAGGTAAATATTAAGGCCCCTATATGATCCGAAATACCCTAGTCCGAGGCCCAATCCACAATTTATTGTGAATCTTCCTGAGTTGAGTCTAACTCGTACCACTCTCAGAGTGTCACGCATGGATCCGAATCTCCCACCGCTCTCAGAGCGTCACGCGTGAATCAGAATCGTGGAGGGCCTCGGGGGGGGGGGGGGGGGGGNNGGGGCCGTTTAGGGTTTAGGGTATTAGATTTTGTTGTTTTACCGGGCCCTTAATTAGGGTTTAGGGTCTAGGGGATTGGTTATCTGACTGAAATCTTTTGGGGCTTGGGGATCTAGGGTTAAGGCTTTGTGACTCAGCTTCAATGGGTCCAAGTGGGGGCTGAGCCTTTGGGAGCAGGGATTAGGGATTAGGATACAAGGATTGTATGGTATGGTTCCGGGTTCAGACACTGAACCCACCATAAGACGATTAGTATACTAGTAGGAACACTGATCCACAAGTGACCCCTAAACCCTAAACCCCAACCCTACAACCCGAAGCCCCGCAACCCCTAAAGCCCGAAACCCTAAACCCTAAACCCTAGTCCCTAAACCCTAGTCCCTAAACCCTAAAGCCCGAAATCCTAAAGCCCGAAACCCGAAAACCGCTCACCCTACACTCCGGTCGAACCTCATCCCGAAAAAGATTTTAGGTTTGGGAACTCGGGGCACCCTAAACCCTAAACCACAGCAGGGCTTTAAGCTGCGCTTAAGAGAAGAAACTGCGAGTCGCGAAGAGAGTTAGGGTTCAGGGTTGGCGGGTTTAGTGGTCTAGGGTTTAAGGGTTTAGGGGTGTAGGCTACCCATAGGCCCCATGGTAGTTCCTTTTTGGGGTTCATATTTAGAATCCTATAAGGTAATCCCAAAAAAGAACTACTATGGGGCCCATGGGTAATTTAGGGTTTAGGGACTCGGAGCGGCGTCCGGTCGCGGAGTTCTAGGGTTTTAGGATTAAGGGTTTAGGGTTTAGGGTTTAGGGTTTAGGGTTTAGGGTTTTAGGGTTTTAGGGTTTAGGGTTTAGGGTGCTGGCCGTCACAGGAAGAAAACATAGAGCGGCCTGTGCTCCACATCCCCTGGAGACGCTGCACGTGCTCCCCCAGACTCTGCAAGCTGTAATTGTAGGGGCCTTAATAATTAGAATAGGGTTTCGGTGTATATTATACTAGATATATATATATATAACAATTACCTATGCTATTTTGGGGGGTTCCTGATCATAATTATGTATAATGTACCCCAAACCCTATTCTAATTATTAAGGCCCCTATATTGGTCCTTGGAGCTCTGCTTCCACAGTTTCGACATCGCCACAACTTGCCCGAAGTTCCGCTCATAGCCCACTAGCGAGGCTTTCAGCTGCTTCGGGCCTGGTTCTGGCAGTTGTCGGGGTGGTCCCCCGTGGCGAAGAACTATTTAGTTTGTTGGCAATCGCAAGACTTGATAGCTGTTTTATGGTTGCTGTTATGTCGGTTGAACACTGTTTTCAGGTGACATGTTTGATTGGCCGAGAGCAGGGTTTAGGGTCTTGGGGTTTAGGTAGGCTCCGAACCCAAAGCCCCCGAGGAATGCAGCAAGTGTCCAACTGGATCTGTGGGACGTGACATGAGTTCACAGGTTCGGACCGAAGAGCTGCAATGTAGGGGCGCAGGGCTTGAAGGGCACGCGGATCTATAGGGCGTTAAGTTTTGAGCACTCTAGAATTCCCTTCCCTTCCCCGGAATGCTGAACATGAGGATCCCCCTATGTCGGTTTGTATTAGGCTTGCTCCTTATGGAACACTTGCGGAAACCCTATGGAACCCTTAGGAAACCCCTACAAGAACCCTCGCGCAGAGCTGGGAGCTCTGGGAGCCGAAGGGGATAGGCTTTAACTGGCATTCTTGTTTAAGGGTTTAGGGTTTCGGGATAAGTTGCCATATAATATGGCCTAATAGTCTTAGGGATCGATGGGAAACCACAGGGTTTGCTTATGACGTAAACTTAAACTAAACCTTAAGCCCTAAACCCTGAACCACTAACAAGAACCCAGGCAAGCCAGATCGCAGCTTTGAGACTCTAAAGCCACGAGGCGTTGGGAGGTTCAGGGGGTTCGGGGCTCTGCCCATTCATTCGCGTTTTGAGGTTTAGGGTTTCGAATTTAGGGTTTGAGGCTCAGAGTTTGGAGTTTGGGGTTTAAGGTTCTGGCTCTTTGTTGGGAGCAAGTTGTCTTAGGAGCTTGGGTGCCGTAGCCAAAGACACAAACGCACAAGAGACCGTAATGCAAACCCCAAATGCTGGAATCTTGGATTTGCAAACCCGAAATCTCGTAAAAACCTTCAGCCCGAAACCCTTCAGGTTGTGCAGGAAAGATGATCTCACCCGGAAACCTCGCCCGGCCACTTTCTGGAGGCCACAATACTCAGAGTTTCCGGAAAACGTCAAGCACATGAGCCCCCATGAAGCCCTTCGCACGACAAATAATTGAAAAAGATTAAAAGATCAACCCCGCGACCCGATCGAGCCCCTAGGAAGCCCCTACTGTTAAGCCCAAGGGCCAGGATGTTACCATCTTTGGAAAGGGGGTAGCTTTCCACACTCCTCAGGATGATGTCGGAAGGTTTCTTGGCTGTTGCATTCATCTAATCTCCTGTAAGTCCTCCACTCAGGGCTCCTCTAAGACTCTAAGGGTTTCATGGTTTTATCTAGGTCCACACATAATTGAAATGCTGCAGAAGGTGGGTTTTTGGGGTTACAATCAAGTGGACTTAGAAGACCTCAAACCCCAAACCCCTAGACCCTAAACCCTAAATCCGACACCCTAAGCCACCCTAAACCCTAAACCCCCCTAAACCCTAAACCCTAAAACCCTAAAACCCTAAAGCGCTAAACCCCGGGCCTTGAACCCTGAACTCTTACTTAGAACCCTCTTTCTGACCAACTCACGCAGTCCCCTGAGCATTCAAGCACAAGCCAAGAGAGCCCAACAATGCCGTGTAATTCAGGACTGTATACTTTACACCATGATACTGCAGTACTCTTGATGATAGACATCCTGCATTACCTTAAGGGGCCCTAAACTATGGGAATTATGGTATATTCCTTATTATGGGTAATGCAGGATTTATATCATCAACCGTGTAAGGCCCCTATAAAGTTAAGGTGTATTTCTTAAATCGAAGGACGCTTGCAGGGTTGTAGAAGGCTCTCGGATAGTTTCGATGTCTCTACCAAGAGACCAGTTTTGGGGTTCGGGGTTTAGGGTTTAATTAGGGGTTTTGGTCAGATGGAGAACGGTT
Organism: Symbiodinium sp. CCMP2456; assembly: GCA_905221635.1. Lineage (NCBI taxonomy): Eukaryota > Dinophyceae > Suessiales > Symbiodiniaceae > Symbiodinium > Symbiodinium sp. CCMP2456. Next base: position 118,879 of record CAJNDV010033163.1, read on the forward strand.
AAAAGCCCAAGCACCGGGTTGTAGGATGCTGTGGTTTAGGGCTTCAGGGTGTGAGGGTGTACCTACAGGGGCATGCCCTACCCCTTTAGGTACCCACGTTTCTATATAACGGATCCTGTCCTCACCATAACGCCAGATACCTTATGAAAGGGAGGGTATGGCACTTTAGGCAGGGGAGCCCAAAACCCTAAACCCTAAACCCAAACCCTAAACCCTAAACCCTAAACCTTAAACCCTACTAAGCCTAAACCCAAACCAAGGTGGGGGAGCCCTGTTCTGAGCATCCGGAGGCCCGGTGTCTGAAGGGGAACCCACGGTTGAGGGCTCCAGGTCCCCCAAAAGAGGGTTTAGGGTTTAGGGTTTAGGGTTTAGGGTTTAGGGTTTAGGAGGACACTCTGAATGCTTGTGATGGTTGGTCTCTATAAACCCTGAACCCCTCACCTAAACTGCTCTAAACCCCTAAACCCTAAACCCCAAACCCCTGAACCCTAAACCCTAAACTCCTAAATGCTAAAGCCCTGCTATCTGTGTACTTGGACCCCGGGTTGCCTGAAAGGAATACCGCTGACACTTGCAAAGCGTATAGCAACTTATCTCCTAGAGCTTGTCTGAAACGGTTGAAGGGTTTAGGGTTTAGAGTCCTCCTCAGTGTTTCAGGGTTTAGGGTCCTCCTGAGTGGTTTAGGGTTTAGGGTTTAGGGTCCTCTTGAGTGAACCCATTCCTGTTTTGGAGTTCTTTCTTTTGGGCTTCGGCCAAAGGCTTGGGGGTTTCAGGTCAGCTTCGAGGCCTAGCGGCACCTCAGCCCGAAAACCCTAGTCTCAAACCTTGTGCCCGAAATTCCCTAAACCAAGCATAGACATTGCGTACTGCCCCATGCAGTAGCAGTCTATAGTAGGGATACTATTCAGGGCCGAATATATCCATAAATTATCCAACTGTTCCTGAGTGGGGGCAGTACCCTCTGGCCGGTCGGTGACAGCTGATTGTTGGATCGAGACACCGAACTGCAAAACCTGCTAAACCCTGAACGGTGAAAAGCAGATCATTAAAGTGCTGGAACAGTGTTAGTAATTGTTCAGGCTTCTATATAGGAGCCGACGGGGCTCTCGGTTCTCGGTGCACACGGATTGCAGTTCTTAGAAAGAAAATACCCTTTCATCGATGGTGGAAAATGCTGACTCGACCTGAAGTGCAATGTTGCACAAGAAGCCTGAAAGCCTGAAAATGTAATCCTGAACCCCAAAACCCCACATTGGAATCCCAAAGCTCGGGACGCTCAAACCCTACACTTGACAGCCACAGCCGTCCTCTGGCTGCGCGAACTCCTCTGACTTCGACTCCCGAGACTGCGCTTGCTGCTTCGACTTCCGCCACTTCGGCTCCTGATGTCCAGTATAGGCGCCTTAATAAACAATTAGAATAGGGTTTTGGGGTACATTAAACCATAATTACAATAAGGAACCCCCAGGATAGTATAGGCAGTAATTATTGAAGCCCTATATTAGTACGGTTTAGGGTTTAGGGGGTCTATACACCCTTGAAAACGAGAAGCTGATCAATAAAAGACGGTGTAGGGTTTAGGCCTGAAAAGTCAGAACAGGCTTCCGGTAAAGGTCCCTTACAGGCTTCCATACCAGGTATACTGCAAAGACTACTATGACTGTGTAGCTGTCTGTAGTATAGGGGCTTGAACAATTTCTGCATGAAGTGTAGCATTCTGATATGATGTAGAACTATAAGAGGGTTGCTAATTCGAGCTATTCAGACTCCAATATTGCCATAGCTTTCACTCACCTGCACAAAATAACTTGAGACCCTACATCAAAGAAACATGCGCGAATTTCTACATATCTCACGGGCCGCGGGCTTCAGGTTTTAGTACGCATTTAGTGTGTTTACGGTTTGGGGTCCTTTACAGGGGTTTGGGGTAGACAACATGCAGCTTCCAGCACCTATCCGCTATGAGAAGCGCACGTGAACAGAGAGGGTCCAAGTACCGAAAGCGTAAGGATTGAGGTGCCAAAACAACTAGAGTAAAGCGTGGGTGATCTAAACCCTGTATACTATTTGGGCACTTGGGCCCTTAGGGGTATAGCAACTTACTGAACTAGTGCCTTAATTAACCGCAACCCAGGATTTGGGCATTCACGGCTTTAGGCTTTGGGGGTGTAACCCGCGATGGTCGCCTCCGAAATGCCGGACTCCAACCCTCGGGGATGTCGAACAGTAACTACCCGAAACGCGAAACACCGAAAACCCGAACCTGAAACTAAAGAACACCCATGAACCTGGCAAGTGAACCCGCTAAATCTCGAAACTGGACATTGAATCCTGGCATCTAGAACGAAGCAATATATGGCCTTAAATGATTAGCTACCAATATTATTTTGAGGATCCTCATTATTATATAAGGCTAGCAAAATTTGCCGCAAAACTCTTAAGGTCCCTATGTCAGTCCACCTCCGCCGTCGCCGTTGACTCCCTGAGCGACAGGAGGTGGAGTCGACCTCAGCGATGCAACAGAACCCATTATGGGGGGATACTTGCATAAAGCCCTGATAGCAATTCCATATATAGAAACCCCGCATTCTACAATATAGGTACGTAGGACCCTTCGGGGAGTTGCAAGGGGTGCAAGTGAAGTCACAGAAGTGCCACCCAGAGCAGGGATTTGGGTGGAGAGACGATTGAGGTAATGGAGTACAGTACATAGTCTTGCTGGTACTTGTCGTGGCTTCTTCATCAGGCGTAATGCTTCAGAATCCCGAACTGCCTGAGAATTTTGCACCTCAGCTGTTGGATTGAAGGTGAACTGGTGAATCGGAGGCACACCATACTAAAGTATGGAAGCCGGAACAGTGAGTAACACTATTCCTTCGGGCTGCTGATTGTGGTAGTATTACAGGTCATCTACTCCATATCCTTTTATTCTCACGTATTCAGACCCGTATATTGAATATTAGGAACCAGGGTTTGTGATCTGACCCGCGGTAGACGACTACTACTTGGGGGATCAGGGAACTGAGTGAGGAGGACGTAAGGCGCTTCATGTACCCCAAACATTTAAATATTATCTTGAATTACTATCTCTCTTTCCGTTTCTTCACCTCGCTACAGGCAAACGCTCAAGTCACACCCATGACATGCCTGGAGGCTTCCCCCCATCTAAACGCAGCAAGACGAAAGTCACGCCTAAGTCATGCCTCTAGCGCTTCCCCCATCTAAACGCATGTGCAGTGGGTTCGAAATATACCCACAACAATGCCTTCTCCGGTGATTGGTAATAAATCAGCACAGATAGCAAACACCTTGAGCAGTGAAACCCCAGTGAACACTGTGGGTTTAGGGGGTCAGGGTTCCTTCGGCCCACTCATTCCTTGTCCCGTCACTTCTTCAGAAGGTCGGACTTCTTCACAAACCGACTTTGGTACTCCTGGTCCTTTCCTCCAAGCATTGTACCAGGAGCGCCGACTCGCAGATGAGGCGAAATGGCCCTCTTCAAGCGACTTGGCGCGAGAATGCTTGGACAACGCCATGCCCTTCGGCTTGTTAAACCAGGACATAAACAATCTCGTGATCTTGTCGAACTCTGGCACACTCGGCGCCATCGCCTGGAGGCGGCACAGTCGATTCGTCTTTCTTGCTGCTTGCCGATGCCGCGGATTGCTTGGCCTCGGTCTTGGTCTTGGTCCCAGTTTTCGTTCTTATGCCCGTATGTATGTATGTTTCGATACACTGAAAACATATAAACCACCCGAGTGATTGCATCATGTTTGGCTCCAAACACCGCCTTGAACCCCCTTGGCATGGTAAAGCCCAATGCTTACCATGGGCCACCGCAATCTCTGGCTACAGGAGGGAGCATACATACATACATACATACATACATACATACATACATACATACATACATACCAATGAACTACACTATTCTGGAATGTCGGGCATTGTATTGTACTGTTGTGTACTCTGCCTGTCGCTTTGTACTGCATTGTATCGTGTTGTGTCGGATCTTCTTGTATTGCATACGGAAAACGTTGAAAGCTCTCCAGCGATCAGTTTCCATTCACAGGTGTCTTCGCAAGGCCAAGCTGCGCTCTGTCATATCCAGCGGCATCAAGAGGTTTATAGGTATGCAGATCTTCCCATATCCCTTATTTGAGGGCTATACCTTCAAAGTGAAGATCTGGGTTGGGTTTTGCTTTAAACCGAGCCTGCGTAGCCGTGCAGTTGGGCTCAGAGGTTCCAAGCCATAAAGATGTTGATGAAGGGCAGACCCTACAGCCTAAGCGCCCAGAAGTCCATGCCTAGAATGGGGTTTGGGGTCTATCAGGCTATCGTTCTAGCAGGACCCTAAAGGAACCCTAAGGATGTGCTACTATCTGTATGTATGTATGTACGTATGTACACCAGTATAAAGTTATGTCTGTATACATATATATATATATATACATATATATATATATATACACATGATACTATGTTGAGACAGGAAAACGAAGGATATGATGCACATATGTATACATATATACATATACATATATATATATATATATGTATACAAATATACAACATATATATATACATACATACATACATACATACATACATACATACATACATACATACATACATACATACATACATACATATGATACTATAGTTGAAGAGCAGCCCTTAGGAATTGGATTATCTAAGTGGTCTGACGCCGCGATATAAACCTGTGGTCCGGCCGAGCACCCGCACTCTGACGGAGAGCGGCTCCTCCCAGGAACCCAGGGTACCAACCAGGATCTCAAGCACTTCGTCATACTCTAAGCCTCGGCTCTCGGCGCATCTATAAGGGGTTTATAGTAAACCCCAAAAAGTTGGAAACCGGATTGAGGACGAATAGTGCTGGGATTCCCTATACATTACTGTTAAGGATTGAGGCTCTTGGGTTTCCAATTTTGGGGCTTCTACTGTAGGGCTTTATGGCATAGGGTTCAGGGGTTTAGGGTTTCGGGCTTAGGACTTAGAGTATCGGGGTAGGCTTTCAGTGAGTTTGTAGGAAGTTTCCAGGACACCCCAAGTGCCCTTGAATGGAGCCCTTATGGTCCTGAATGTTGGGTATTTAACTTTAAACTACAATGGAAGGTAGTTGGGGCTCGAGGTTAGGGTTAAAGTTGAGGGCTTAGGGTTTCGGGTTTAGGGCTTTATCGGGTTTCATTGCCTTAGACGAAAGGTCCCTATGGGGTTTGCAGGCCTTAAAACCCTAAACCCTGAACCCTAAACCTTAAACCCCTAGACCCTAAACCGCAAACTCTTTCTACCTGAATTAAGCGCCGACAGTCTACATCAACAATCCCGGCTCAGTACCATAGAGAAATCAGCCGCAAACGCTACAACCCTACAATCCTAAGCCCTAAAGCCCCTAAACCCTAAACCCCAAACCCTACAGGCCCTAAACCCTATATCCTAGACCCTAAATCCTAAACCCCAAACCCTAAACCCTAAATCCTAAACCCTAAACCCTGAAGGCCCTGAAGTCTAGAGAAGATGAAGGCTTTCTGAGGTTATGACCCCACGACTAGAGCGAAGGGCTCGTGCTGCAGAGACTACGACTTAGGTCTCAAGAGCCTGGGATTCGGGATGTTGGGGTTTGGGGTTGAGGGTTTGGGGTTTAGGGTCCAGGGTTTGGCGTTTGGGGTTTGGGGTCTACCTGACCCCCAAAGAACCTAGCACTTTAATGACTTACTTGGAGGCCCAGGGGACTTAGTACGTAGGTTATAAGTAGAGTTATAAGTACCTTAAATGGAGTTACCCCAATTATAACCCTACTTATAACCGACTTACTAAGTCCCCTGTTTCTCCAAGTACATGGGGAAATCCTAAGACTGAGCCTTGAAAAGTAGGTTTGTAGGGTCCAGGTAGGGTTTAGAAAGGGCCTAGGATTCGGGGTTTTAGAATGCGGAGGTAGGGTTCGAAGATCAATACTGGGCGCCATAACCCTACGGGTTTAGGGTTTAGGGTTTAGGGCACAGTACAGTAAGTGGGGCGAGCTGGGTAGTAGAGTGAACTGCGTATTGCATCCAAGTGTCGCATGACGTCGACCTGCGCCCACATACTTAGGTCAGTTCTCGACCTAAACCCTACAACCCTAAACCCTAAACCGTAAACCCCTAAACCCTAAACCCTAAACCCAGGAGTTTCTGTGATTTGCTTAAGCAGGATCCCGAGCAGACGTGGGGAGTCGAGCGCAGCACCGAAAAGGCCAGGAGCCAAGCTACCAGAAGAAAGTACCCATAGGCTCCATAGCAGTTCCTTTTTGTGGGTTAGGGTTTAGGGTCCATAGTATGTAGTTCCTGTTTGTGGTTCATATTTGGGATCCTGTAAGGTTATCCGTTATCCCCCAAAAGGAACTACTATGGAGCCTCCGGGTATGCTACTCGTCCGCAACCCTGTGCAAACCTTTCAGTGCGCACAACTCAGCAACCTAGTACAAAAGCAATCGGGCTCCAAGAGAAACACAGTTAGTGCGGTGTCATTGCCAGTTTGTTGAGTGAAATGTCACGTCCATGTGTCGTGCGGCTGCTTGCCGGATGATTCGGTTCGGGCCGGGAAAACCAAAGCAACGCTGGTCTAGAACTCGCTTCACGAAGTTGATTGTCTGGTCTAGTCTCATAGATCTGGTGTGCTGAAGCACCGAAATCAGAGCCAAAGCAGAGATGAATATGTGATCACCCAACTGTCGCTCGGGTTTCCTAGAAAATCTTCATACCATGTCCGCACTCCTCGTCTAGATCATATTATTCAACTCCGTTTTTCAATGTTGAGCTGTGGCTAGTAGGTTCCCCAGTACGTAAATAAGATGACTCCATGCTTGCTGATGCCAGATGAACGTGACCCCTTCCGAAAAAGAAATAAACAATAAACAAGGGCGCCACTGGGTTCCTGGGTATTACAGGGGCCTATATACATAATTACCGACACTGTTTTGGGGGTTCCTTATTATAATTGTGGTATAATGGGCCCCAAAACCCTATTCTCATTATTCAGGCCCCTACATTCGTCAATGTTTGGACGTTTCATGCGGCTTGGCCTAAAGATCGAGTTTAGAAGAGAGGGTCCTGTAAATGCTCAACCCCAAAGCACCCCACACCCTAAACCCGAAACCCTAAACTCCAAAAGCCCAAGACCTCCGTTTGAAAGGACTTCATATAGGGGCCTTAATAATTAGAATAGGGTTTTGGGGCTTATAACGATAATCACGAACCCCAAAACCCTATTCTAATTATGAAGGCCCCTACATTCTATAAGGAATTCATAATTCATAACAAGCAGCCCTAAAAAGGTGTATTCTTCATGGTCCAGGTAGGCCCTAGGCCGTAGACCCGACAACCCCACAACCCTCAATCCTACAAAAACCCTTTGACCCCTAGACCCCAAACCCTAAAACAGAGTTTAGGGTTTAGGGTTTAGGGTCAAGTAGGGTTTAGGGTTTGGGGTTTAGGGTCAAGTAGAGTTTAGGGTTTGGGCTTTAGGGTCAAGTAGAGTTTAGGGTTTAGGGTGTAGCGTAAAGTAGAGTTTGGGGTTTAGGGCTTGGGGCCAAATAGTTGGAACATCTTATACTCATGCCCTTAAGGTAAAGAAAAAGGAATACCCGGAAAACCCAGCCGTGATCCATGTTCCAGGCTTCTGGGCTACTTCAGCCCACAACCCGAAAAATGCCACTACCCGTCTTCAGAAGCATCCCGTACTCCGGGAGCTCGTCCAAGGTCGTGGCGCAGCCAATGTTCGGGGCCCCATGTGCGGCTGCTTGCGAACAAGCTGTGAACGACTGCTTCAGCTGCCGCAGTGGTCGCGGCGCGGCCGACGTGCGGGTCAAAAGGAAAGCTGTTACTGGCTCGGCGTTGAAGTGCTCCTACTTGGAGGTCCAGGGGACTTAGTAAGTAGGTTATAAGTAGAGTTATAAGTTATAAGTATTCTAAATGGAGTTACCCCAACTATAACCCTACTTATAACCGAGTTACTAAGTCGCCTGGACCTCCAAGTAGACGGAGCGACCCCGGAAATGTAGTCGAGCACAGAGATCTGCAATGCGCGCCGCCAACGCTGGGCGGCCGAGGGAAACTTGCTTTGGCTGCCTCGGCGGCGGAGCCACTGCTCTGGAACGGCTTATGGATCCCTGATTGAGGGCTCCTTGTTATAATTCTAAGTCTACGAATTACCATATACCCCAGGCCCAAGCCCCATGTGCTAATCAATATAGGAACCTGATTAAGCAACCTGGGGTCTTTATCAAGGCCCTTTATATGGATCCTACTGTTTAGGGGTCATAGGGACAGGGTTTCTTAACTAGGTTACTACTTCCTACATCAGTAGCCCAAAGGCTCCCAGTACCTAACGATCACATACTCTCCCACATACTATACTAAACCCAAATGCCAAATTATCAGAACCTGTGGAGTAAAGCCAAAGAACTCAACCCCTAACCCCTAAACTGCCCTAAAATCTAAACCCTAAACCCTAAAACCCCAAACCCTAAAACCCTAAACCCTAAACCCTAAACCCCTATGCTCTAAACCCTCAGACAACCTCAAACCCAAGCCTTGAATTGAAACCCTAAACCCTCTATCCCTAAACCCTAAAACCCTAAAGCCCTAAGCCCTAAGACCCCCAAATAATCTCAAACCCAAGCCTTGAATTGAAACCCTAAACCCTCTATCCCTAAACCCTAAACCCTAAAACCCTAAAGCCTTAAGCTCTAAGACCCTGGAACAATCTCAAACCCAAGCCTTGAATTGAAACCCTAAGCCCTCTATCCCTAAACCCTAAACCCTAAACCCTAAAACCCTAAAGCCCAAAGCCCTACCTTGACCCAAAAAGTATGTGGAATAATAGCTTTTAAGAGGTTTTGGGCCATTACTTTAGCTACTTTTGGGGGTTTGGGTATAGGCTCTAAACCATCAAACACAGGCCTTGATAGAGCCACAGAGCTCGAGATTCTCGAAAACAATCTCAGGGCTTGGCCGGTTTCCGGTCCTCGCTGAGGCTGGGGACTCAAGGCGTTATTAGGGGTTTGGGTTTAGGGGTTAGGGTTGAGTTAAGGTTGAGTTTAGGGTTTAGGGTTTAGGGGTTTAGGGCTGATTTTGGGGTTGAGGGTTTAAGGTCTCGGCGGGTGGTCGATACTTAAAAAGTGTCATTCGGGGTTTGCGGTTGGATCTTGCGTGTCAAGCTCTATAAACTCTAAACCCCAATACGGGTTTAGAGTTAGGGTTTAGGGTTTTGGGTTTGGGGTGTGGGTTTCAGGTCTCAGGGGATCAGGTTTGTGCTGTCGGGCGTTCGTAGCAAGGGGTGTTCTGGAAGCCGCTAGGGTTGTCCAGCGATTTGAGCCGGGAAGTTTAGGGTTTGGGTTTAGGGTTTAGGGTTTAGGGTTTAGGGTTTAGGGTTTAGGGTTTAGGGTTTAGGGTTTAGGGTTTAGGGAAGTTTAGGGTTTGGGGTTTGGGTTTAGGGTTTAGGGATTACAGGCGCGCGAGAATTTCGAATCGAGAAGGGTGGATGACACTCCACCCGATGCCAAGGGAGCTTGCGTGAACAATGCTACCTACCCTAAACCCTAAAACCCCTTTATGAGGGATCGCAGTCTGGGGTTTGGGGCTTAGGTTTCGGAGTTTGTGACATTAGGGAACTTACCGAGGGAACCCAAGATACCCTTTGCTTAACGAGCTTATGTTGGGATCGCATACAGGCGTTTCTCATAACCCTAAGACAGAAGGATGTTGACATGTCGAGGTCAAAAGAACAGAACTTCACACAAGGACGCCAACAAGTCAAAGAGCCTAAAACTCAGAGGTCATCGGTCAAGGGCTACCCAGAGAGCAGAAATACTCCTTAAATAAGGAATAAGCTAAAAACACACTGGAAGCAGGGCCAACGACAAAGCGAGGATGCGATACGCCCACACTCGAAAGATCCTTTGCGGTTGTTTTTCTTGTCAGAAACCTCGGCAGCTCAGAGCTCTTAAAGAGAGTTTAGGGTTAGGGTTTAGGGGTCAGGGTTTAGGGCTTAGGGATTAGGGTTTAGGACAGAGCTTCAGAAATTGCTAAACTTCTTTTGTCTACAGAGGTTTAGGGAAAGGGGCGTTGAAAGTACTTACGAGGGAATGCAGGCTGGCAGGGGGCCCGGTTATAGGGCCTTCGTGGGCGCGATGTATTGTTCTACACCCAAAAAACCCAAAACGTCCTGTGATAAGGAGTACTTGGACCGAATCCGCCAAGGAAAGGGTAAGCTGGGAGAAAGCCTTCGAACACCCTCGACCAAAGATCCCAAAGCCTAAACCCAGCATCCAGTCAAGCCGAGGTGCATGTTGATGGCTTGCTGGACCTACAAGTCGCACTGCATCGCATTCTATTCTATTGTACTATGCTAGGATATACTGTATTCTGTTATATTTTATAAACTACACTATGCGATGATATGCTCTGCTATGATATGCTATGCTATGATGATATGCTATGCTATGCCATGCTCTGCTGTGCTACGCTTTACTATACTATACTATACTATACTATACTATACTATACTATACAGTACTGTACTATACTACACCAACTATACTACACTATACTGTACGACAGTATGCTGTACTCTACCATAATGTATTATACCATACTATATACCGTACTGCACTGTACTATACTACACCATACACAACACTACACTACACTCGACTAGACCATAAACTACTTCTACACTACACTACTACATACTATACTATGTGTTTTTTTTTAAAAAAAATCTTCTTCGTTATATGTTGTGTTTTGCTTCTGGTCCCGGACACAGGGTTCGGTCATCCCAACAAAAAGCTACGAAGATCTGGCACAACAGTGGGTTCCATGTCCAAGTTTGTGGAAGCAGGAAAAGTGCATGAAGGGCTTGATGAGAGAGAGGCCATGCAAGCATCTCATGCTGGTGCTGCTAGTGCTGCGCCATAAATAGTCACCATAGTCGTAACCCGCAGTCGTTGCTGCCGTCGTTGCAGAAGCAGCAGCAGGAGGACGTGTAGAGTAGTTACCGGCATGGTATTGGTGATAGAATCGAAGTACCCACAGCAAAACCATGCATGGTGGTCGTACCCAGAGGATTTGCCCACAATGAACCGTTTCTGGATAAAGTACCCATAAGCTCCATAGTTACTAGTTCCTTTTTGGGAGTACCTT
>CAJNDV010033165.1:0-11311 GCA_905221635.1 Symbiodinium sp. CCMP2456
CATTACCTGAACTACCATAACCTATGTTCTTGTAGGTTCTTTAGATGGGAAACCCCTAACATCGAATCTATATGGGGGTTTCCGAAAATAGGGGACCCTAATATAGTACCCTAAATAGTAGGATCCTTATTATTATAAGGACCCCCCAAAAATAAGGTACCTTCTAGTTTTCGGAAACTCCCTTTTGGGGGGTCATATACAGGGTAGCAACAGGACTCTTTTGAGCGCCTGAGCCGGGCTTTCAGGATTTCGGTGCTGTTTTCGGGCGTCGCGTTACGTGTTTTTTGAGTTTGGGGCGGGAGGTGAGTGTACAATGGTGGTTGGCATGCTGGGTCTAGTAGAACCCTAAACCCTGAACCCTAAACCCTAAACCCTAAACCCTATAAACCCCTGTCTAGATTGGCTTCATGTCGGGCTGAGGTCTGAAAGAAGGGATTGCGGAGTTAAGCCCGAAACCTCTGTAGAACCTAAACAGTTTAGGGTTTAGGGTTTAGGGTTTAACCCCTCAACCCCTACAGACCCTAAACCCCTAAACAGTGTTGCACTGATGTTGTGGTGTACTATAGTATGTTGTGGTCTATGAGAGGAGAATACAGTATTTCTGCGGTGTATGACTGTAGTTTACAGTAGCATGTTGCACTGAACCCTAAACCCTAAACCCTAAACCCTTCTGGTACAGAGGGTTTCTCAGGACTGAGCATGTCGTGGAGAGCTCAGGTTATCTTTGGAGTTTAGGGTTTAGACTCTCTGCAAGTAAAAGACAAGCAAACCCTAAACCCTAAACCCTAAACCCTAAACCCTAACCGACCAACATGGGGATATACCCAAAGGCTCCATGTACCTTTATAGTAGATAACTAAGCCCTAAAGTACCCACATAGGGACCCCTTTAAGGTTAAAGTAACTACTATAAAAATACATGGAGCCTTTGGGATAGTGTTCGAGGCTACAGGTGATAGGGCGCGTGGTTTTGGGGAGCAATCGGCGTCTTAAGAAGGCTCATCTGTCAACTTGCTCAAAAAGGCTTGTACCTTCTGCTGCGGACGCATGTTGACCCCCACTGTAAACTCCTAAACCCTAACCCCTAAACCCCTAAACCCCTGAACCCCTAAACCCATAAACCCATAAACCCTCAAACTAAGGACCTTGGTGGGCGACATTTCGCCCAGCAGCGGCGACGTGTTCATCGGAGACGGCGCGCCTGGGCGTCACCCCAGGGACTCCTCCCCCAGTTCGTCGGGAGGATGCAAAAAGTAGATCCCTTAATGGGTTTTAGGGTTTAAGGGTTCAGGGTTTAGGGTTTAAGGTTTAGGGTTTAGGGTTCCTGTAAAGTACCCCTTAGTAGTAGGGTCCCAAACCAGGGGATCTACTTTCTAGATCCTTCCGGGGGTCTGGGTCGCATACTTCTGTCCCTAAGCCTTAGAGCCCGAACCCAAAGCCGCTAATCGGAAAAGGGCGGGGGATCCCTAAACCCTAAAGCCTTAGACGCTGCCCGAAGCAAGAGCTCAGGATTTGGGCGAAGGGCCTTGGCGTTTGGTGGCTGAGTACTTTGATAGGGTTTAGGGTTTAAGGTTTAGGGTTTACGTGAGCTTTAGAGTCTATATAGTATAGGGATAGATAACCTATGCTATTTTTTGGGTGGTTTCCTTTTTATATTTATAGTAATAATATACCCCAAAACCCTATTCCAATTATTAAGGCCCCTAAACCCTAAACCCTTATAGTAGCCCTTATAGAACCCTTTAAGGAACCCTTTCAAGGAACCCCCAAACGCCTATTCTAATTATTAAGGCCCCTACATCAGTGTTCCACGACTTCCAAAGCCGCAAATCCTTGGAGTCACCAGCCCGACGAACTCAAGGGCCTTTCACAAGGATTAAAATAGAGGCCTTAATCATTAGAACAGACAGGGTCCCTTTAAGGGTTATACTATACGGGTTATGGCTATGATATAAGGGTTTGGTTTAGGGGCCTTAATAATTAGAATAGGGTTTTGGGGCCCATTATACTATAATTATAATAAAGAACCCGCAACAAAGTATAGGTAATCATGTCGGCCTCTATGTTATTTGGAGAGTCGGGAGACTTAGTAAGTGGATAAGAGGTAGACGTATAGGTACCCTAATAGGGATCCTAATTGGGGTTTATGATATGTATAACTCTATAAAATAACTACTTACTAAGTCCCCCGACCCTCCAAGTAAGCGCCTAAGCTTCAAAATCCGAATATCCTCAACTCCCTCCCCGAAGACCTAAAACCTATCCAAAGATCAAAACCCAACACCCCAAGCACTAGAGCAAGAGCCCATCTGTCTGAAAATGGGGGTGGGGAAGGGGTTGGAATGGTCAGCTATGGCTATAACACCACACTTACACTTTTTCATCATCCGATCTATATGAAATCCAAAAAACACTTATATAGATTAAGACATACCCCAACAGCATAATTCTGCTATGATCTACCCCAAAACCATAGTCAAGAGTCTATATGCCAAAACCCTATTCCCCATCATTAAGAACGCTAGATTAGGTGCTCATGGGCTACCTCTCGCAAGATCCGCCGCAGTGGCCGGATCCGAAGCCGCTTTGCACTGATTGGGTGTTCGGCTGATTTTTGTGGGGCAACTTCTAGCTGGAGTACTTGGAGGCCCAGGGGACTTAGTCAGTAGGTTATACGTAGAGTTATAAGTACCCTAACTATAGTTACCCCAAATATAACCCTACTTATAACCGACTTACTAATTCCCCTGGGCCTCCAAGTACACATAACGGTGATGCATACGGAAAGCAACAGGCCTCGTGGTTTTCAGCGAGTCAGTGGAAGTCCTTACAGTACATGCTTCTATACACAACATACACGAGCATGTTTCCGCACCTTGGTAGCTGAAGTTCCCAAGGCCGGGGGTTTTAGGCTCGGGCTTCAAGCCATTAAATCCATAAGCCCTAAACCCTGAAACCTCGAATATGCGCTGTACGACCAATGTAAAGCCGTTATGGAAGCCGTGGAGGAGCCGTACCGGCTGCCGTGCCACCCTTAACCCGGGAGCCCCTGCGGTTGAAGCCGAAGCTCAAGGGACTAAAGGAGGGACCCTTAAAGGGACCCTTGGGGTTATATACGGGCCGCATGAGACTATATAAGGGGTATATAAGGGTTATATAGGGTTATGGTTTAGGGTTTAAGGTTTAGGCCGTATGAGACTATATAAGGGGGATATAAGGGTTATATAGGCAGGGTATTTGGACGAGGGGTCCCTCCCATTGTCCCTTAACGAAGCCCTTTGTGCCACATGGGGGTTTCCGAAAATGGGGGGGGGTTTAAGTTTCAGTGATTCAGGTTTTAGGATGTTAGACCCCCAGAAAGTTGGAAACTGGATTGAGGACAATTCTTGCTGGGGTTCCTTATACATTTCGCTGAAGGATAGAGGCTATTGGGTCTCTAACTTTTTGACTTCTACCATAAACCCTTATTTTAGTTTCAGGGTTTTTCGGGTTCCAGGTCCAGAAGTTCCATCCACCTCCCATTTGCGAACGCGACATCGACAGAAGGACTTCGAATGTCGCCATGTCCCGACGCAAGGAGCCCTAACCCTAAACCCTAAACCCTAAACCCTCTACTTCAGGGCCTCAGGGTTCCAAGGTTCGGGGTCTAAAATGTTAAGTGCATGGGGACGGTGTCGCAACAGATTCAGAAAAACCATCCGAAGCCTTAGGGTTTAGGGTTTAGGGTTTAGGTTTTAGGGATTCAGAAACACCATCCGAAGCCATAGGAAGCTGCAAGCTGTCACAGGCAGCGGGTCATTGACGTGGTTGCGGATGCTTGGAGGGCAAATCCAATTTGGCTTTGGAACCATAAAGCCCGAAACCCTAAACTTTGGGTTTTAGGGTTTAGGGTTTAGGCCCTAAACCCCTAACCCCTAAACCGTCACCCGAAGCCCTAGATCTAGGGTGGTTTTGGTGAACGTCGTTTGGCCTTCGCCCACCTTCCAACACCGGCTTCAGATTGTTATAGAGGTGAATATTCACCTACTATAGGGGCCTTAATAATTACATATACTATTTGGGGGATTCCTTACTAGTATAATATACACCAAAAACCGTATTCTAATTATTAACGCCCTACATTACACACGCACACACACACGGTTCCTACAGTGCTGATCTCTCTGCACCACAACCCTAAACCCTAAACCCTAAACCCTAAACAGACAGACTGTTCCTGCAGTGCTGATCTCTCTGCACCACAAGTTTCGTAGTAGTCCCGTCTCTTCGGTAGGTTGTACAGTGTAGAGTGTCTTGAACCTCAGACCATGAAAGCCTACAGACTAAACCGTTTAGGGTTTGGTCCAGGGTTTTAGGGTTTAGGGTTTAGGGTTTCGCTAAAGCCTGAGCATCGGTTTTTCAGTCTTGAACCTCAGACCATAAAACCTTAAAGACTAAAATACGCTAAACCTTGAGTATCTGTCTACTTACTACTTGAAACGGCAATGCCATTGCAGATGATTCCGCACAGGAAGACCGGACAACCGCAAGCCCAAAACCCCGAAAATGTAAATTAGAGTTTAGGGGTTCAGGGGTCTGGAGTTTAGGTACAGCCTCCCATGCAACCCTTCCGTGTCTTGTCTTCAGTTCACGCCGTAGGTCTCATCTGCCTGCGTTCGTCGGGCAAGGCCTCTAAGCCCAAAGCCACAAAGCCTCCTACCCTGCACCCTAAACCCTCCTACTTGGACGCCCAGGGGACTTAGTAAGTAGGTTATAAGTAGAGTTATAAGTACCCTAACTGGAGTTACCTCAAATATAGCCCTACTTATAACCGACATACTAAGTCCCCTGGGCCTCTAAGTACACCCCGGGTGTCTCACAGTTTGCGCTGCTTGAGGAAATGGCGATCGCGGCCACGAGCCAGGTGGAGCGATAGAAGTTTAGGCGGTTAGGGTTTTGGGTATATGGCTTGATTGAGGTTTGAGTTTAGGGGTTCGGTTTTTCGTTTTCTGGGGTTGGGTTTCGAAGTTTCCAAGTATTGAGGGAATTGGGGATTAGAGTTTAGTTTAGTGCTATTGGGAATCGGGGGGGGTCTACACAGCGGGTCTCTGGTATGCAAGCCGTCATTGTGAGAACACTTGCTGGTTCAGGGAGTTCGGGTTTAGGGTTTAGGGTTCTGAATCTACAGCAACACTCGATGTCGGTCACCTCCCAGAGCAAACGGCAGCCACACAGCGTTGCAAGCAGGAGCACAGCTCAAATCGAAAACCACAAGCGCGAAGAGCAGAAGTGATTACAAGCCTCCTGTCCTAAGTCAGAGACGTTGCTTAACCAAGCCCAAAACCCTAAACCCAAAACCCTAAACCCTAAACCCTAAACCCTTCGAGCACTGGAGGTTTAGAGCTTCGAGAGTGGACAACTGGGGTGTCGGCTCCAGGGTTTTGGCATCCCCGAACCCTAAGCCCGCAACCCTAAATCCCGAAACCCTGAACCCTAAACCCCTGAACCTAAAGCCCTCAGCCCTAAATCGCAAAACCCTAAAACCTAAATCCCTAAACCCCTAAACCCCTAAACCCTAAACCCCTAAACCCTAAATCCCTAAACCCTCAGCCGCGAACCCGAAGCTCCAAGCCAACCGTATACTCCTACCGGTGGATCCCCCGACCTACTTTTTTTACGATGGGTCCATGGGTTTAGGGTTTGGGGTTTGGGGTTTAGGGTTTAGGGTTTTTAGGCTTTAGGGATTTAGGGTTTAGGGGTGATGGGTCCATGGGCTTTGGGTTTAGGGTCCATGACCTACTGTTTTTTGCGTTGTTTAAGGTGCCCTAAAACCCTAAACCCAGATCTCCACGTGTAGGGGGCCCCTGAGCCTTTAATTCCCCTAAACCCTAAGAAACTAATTCCCCTAAACTCTAAGCCCCTGATTCCCCTAAACCCGAAGCCCCGAAATCCCCTAAGCCCGAAGCCCCGAATTTCCCTATAAACCCTCAGACACTAATTCCCCTAAACCCTAAGCCCCGATTCCTCTCAACCCGAAGCCCCTGATTCCCCTAAACCCGAAGCCCGTGGATAAGGGCGACACTGGCATCCTCGAGAACGATGCCTCGATGTCCATGGAGAGCCTCGGCGAAAGAACTGGTGTGTCCTGACGTCGGTGTTCCTGTTAAGGCGCTTTTGTCAGGGTGTTATCAGGGTTGTTATAGGGTGATAGGTAGGGTGTTTGTAGGTTATGTCTGTGTAGGTTCTACAAGGGCTTTTGTGGGTCGAATATGGAGGCCTTCACACCCAGACGTATTTAGAATGGGGCTTTGCACTATATTCCAGCTTTGCTATACACGGACTAGGCGTTTCTTCCTCAGCCCTAGATACCCGGAGGGCCCGATACCCCCTAATTCGAGACTGGCGCCTTACACCATGATAATAAACCTTAGATACCACGAGGTATCTTCTTCAGGGGGCTCTCTAGGCAGGTCTCAACCGAATCCTCGTGCATTGTTTGGATGTTGCCGACCCAGAAGCACTCGTTTGGTGGAAAGAACTGTATAAACCCTAAACCGCAAGCCTTGAAATATAAATCCTAAACCCTAGGCCCTAAAATGTAACACCCTAAACCCTAAGCCCTAAAATGTAAACCCTAAGCCCTAAACCCTAAGCCCCAAAAATGTAAACCCTAAACCCTAAGCCCTAAATTGTAAATCCTAAGCCCTAACAGAAGATGGTTAGTTCTCTAAAATAGGGTCCCTTTTTAGGTCCCCAGTATAGTACGGCACCCTTATAAGAAGGACCCTAAAAGGGGCCCTAATTTAGAGAACTACCCAGATAGGTCTCTTAGTTCTGTTGAGCCCAGAGCCCGCAAGGCAACCAAAAGCATGAAGACCTAGCTCTACCCTTAGGCCCCATAGTAGTTCCTTTTTGGGATTCTCTTGTTAGGGTTTAGGGCTTAGAGTTTAGGTCTCCCCATAGGCCCCATAGTAGTTCCTTTTTGGGATTACCTTATAGGGTTCTATATATGAACCCCAAAAAGGAGCTACTTTAGGGCCTATGGGTAAACGTCTGAAACGCGGGAGCGCCCAAATCCCGAACCCTATAACGACCTAGACTTAAAGACCGGGTTTTTGGTTTAGGGTTTTAGGTCTTAGAGTTTTGGGTTTAGGGTTTCAGGGTTTAGGGTTTTACGGTTTGGGGGTTTTAGAGTTTAGGGTCTAGAGGCATGTCCCTGGAATTACTGTGGCAACGCAATGAGGATTTAAAGTCAGTTTCCTTAATCATGGGATGTTGAAACTGAAGTTGCGCACAGTGGCCTGTCCCTTCCCACGACTTCAGGACCTAAACCCTAAATCCTAAACCCTAAAACCCTAAGCCTAGTCCCAGGGGCAAGCGCGCGGCGATGCTCCGGGCCATTAACTTTGCCCAGAGTCGGTGGAGCACACAGGCCAGGCACCAAAGGGTGTTTGTTTTGAATATACAGGTCGGAAAACGAATAATCAGGACCCCTCCGCTGATACCACATATGTATAGTGTGTGTATATATATATATATATAGAACCCCTCCCCTTATACTACATATGTATATATATATATATGTATACATACACAGCGTAGAACACATTTGCCCCAATACCTTATTCTTCTTGAGCCTCCTTTCTTAGGAGATGCGGGTAGGGCTAGTTTAGGCAGGAGCCTAGTATCCCCAACCCTCCTAGTGTGGCGAGCTTGACGATTCCAGTTCACCGAGGGGCTTAGGGTTTATAGGGATTGGGTTTAGGGTTTAGAGGTTTACGGATTTAGGATTTTGGGGTTTGGGCTTCCGGGGTTTAATCAGGTTTGGGGTGCCATGACGGTTGGCGTTTCCTCGTCTTTGTGCTGGAGAGAATCGCTGGCTTTGCTGGTTATTTGTGGAGATAAATATGGGGTCCAACTGTGCCAGTTTCCAAGGCTCTTGCTGATTTCCCTAAACCCTAGACCCTAAACCCCAAAACCCTAAACCCTAAACCCTAAACCGTATTCACAGTAGACCAGTATGCACGCAACAGGAATCCACATGAATCCCTACGTCGCTGGAAGAACGGTACGTTACCTCCGAAACGCCAAGACCTAGAGCCTAAACCCTAAACCCTGAAGCCTAAACCCTAGGGTTTAGGGTTTAGGGTTTTGGTTTAGGGTTTAGGGTTTATACCCTAAACCCTGTGATCCTGAACGCGGGCCCTCAGTGTAAAAACGCCGAAGCAGAAATCCTAGTTGCAGCACTTCAACCCCCCAGGGTGTAGGGTTTAAGGTTTCTGGGTTCTCGATAGGGAGCTTACTTTAAGCTACCATCATAGAGATCTATAGTGTAAAAACTTGGATTCTTAATAAATATATATATATATATGTTGATTGATTGATTGATTGCTTCCTGAAACCTAAACCCCCAAAAGCCCATTCCTTGTTGCTAATGGTTTGCGTATTATGGTAACTTTAAACTCAGTCTCAGAAGCCCTAAATAAACACCACAACTTAAACTCTAAATCCTACACCCTAAATCTAAACCCTAGGCCCTAAACCTAAAACCCTATACCCTAAACCCTTCACCCTTAGAACCCTAAACCCTAAACCCTAAACCCTAAACCCTAAACCCTAAACCCTAAACCCTAAACCCTAGCCCTTTAGAAAGGGTTTAGGGTTTCGGGTTTAGGAACTCCAAGGTTGGCATGCTCTCGGGCGGCGAAAACCGGCGACTGCAGCTGCTGCGAGTGCTCGTGCAGAAGCCGAGCCCGGGATCATCCGTGAAGCAGTTTGGAGGTTCAGGGTCTAGGGTTTAGGGTTTAGGGTCTAGGGTTTAGGGTTTAGGGTTTAGGGTTCAGGGTCTAGGGTTTAGGGTTCAGGGTCTAGGGTTGAGTGTCTAGGGTTTAGGGTCTAGTAAACCAACCCTACACCCTAAAACCCAATCATTGGGGTGGCTTACGTCTCTTTGCGTAACTGTGGTGCGGAGGACTCAGAGCGTTCAAACTCTCCAGACCTGTGAGCTATGGGGTTTAGGGTTTGGGGTTTAGGGTTTAGGGTTTAGGGTTTAGGGTTTAGGGTTTAGGGTTTAGGGTTTGGGGTTTAGGGTTTATGGGGTTTACGAGTACTTTGAGGGATCCTTATAGGGTGCCTCAAAGGGTTCTATCTATAAAGGGTTTTTTTATGGAGATCTTTAGAGGTTATAGGGTTTCAGGCATATAACGGTTTAAGGGTTTAGGGTTTAGGGTGTAGGGTGCGGGGGGGTTCAGGGTTCAGGCTTTCGACTTTAGGGTTCTTGCAGGCTGTTGAAAGGGTTACCTTCGGCTCTGGTTCAGGCTTTCGACTTTAGGGTTCTTGCAGGCTGTTGAAAGGTTTACCTTCGGCTATTTGAACCGTGTCTAATGTTTGAAACAGATTAAGAAACCCTGGCAAAACATTAGGATCCCTCTAAGGAACCCTAATAAAGGCCCAAGGCTTCTTGATCAGGTATCAATATTCCCAAAGGCTCCATGTACCTTTATAGTAGATACTTAGGCCTTAAAGGGGTCCCTATATAGGTACTTTAAGGCCTAAGTATCTACTATATGGGTACATGGAGCCTTAGGGATTATGGGCGATAGCTTGCCTTGCAAGATTGGACAACCGAGTAACACTCCACGTTCATGGGGCCCATGGCCTCAAGACCAAGCAAAGTTCACGTTGATTCAGTGTTCTGAGAAGTTCCGGCATTGCAGATAGGATGGTATGCTCAATAGAGACCCTAAGCCCTACACCCTAAGCCCTAAACCCTAAACCCTAAGCCCTAAGCTCTAAAGCTTAAGTCGAAGACGCAGTGCATGCAAGAACTTCCCACGAACCCCCCCAAACAGGCATTGACTAAGAAACAGCGGCCCCAAGGACCAGGTGATGTTCCCAAGGTTTAGGCACGCGGCCCAGAAAAAAAAAACACCCCGGAAGCAAAACCTGACAGTGGAGGGTTAAGGCAAGTGTAGAAAAGTGTGGCAGGCGCAGCGAAATCGCATGTTTCGACCTACCCCAGCGGACTTGTAGCACACAAGGAAAAAGACGCACGACTTCGCGCGTCGTTTTTTGGGCGCACTATGCGGCGTCAAGGTGCCATCTGAGCACGGTTCCTGCTGCAAGCCATCTGTCTCATGTCCTGACCCAGCAGTACCACTGGGTCTCATGGGTCTGCTGCTTCAAAGCTTTCTGTGTGGCGCCGCATAGTGCACCCAACAAACTGGTCACAAAATCGTGACCAGTTTTGCTTGTGCTGCACGACCGCTGGGGTAGGTCAAAACATGCGATTTCACTGCGCCTGCCACACTTTTCTACACTTGCCCAAGACCTCCACGCTCAGGGTTTGCTTCCGGGGTGGTGTTTTAGCACTATAGTATAACTAAGTAGAAGTAACTGTCCTGGCGTCCCCATCACAGTCGCTGCAACACTATGACAAATTGCCCTGACATAAGTATTACGGCTCCCTAAACCCCAAACCCCTGGAGCAGCAATGCGACGACGAGCACCTGAGTGAGCAAGGTGGTTTTTTCCCAGACGCGTACCAAGGTTTAGGGTTTAGGGCTCAGGCTTAGGATTAGGGGTTGAAGTTTTGGGCTGTTCGATTTGGGGCTTTAGGCCTTGGAATATCCAGGCTTTAGACAGTTTCTTCGAGCCTTGCCATTGCAAGGCCCCCTGGTTTTTCGAACCTGATGAAACCTTAAACCCCAAGCATGATGCCTCAGGAATGTCTTGATTCTAGACGAGCCTACGAACGACTTGGATGCAGCAGCTGGCCCGCAAAAGCCACGGAAAGTCTAATTGTAGTTTAAGGGCCGGAATAATCACAGCAAGTGTTTTTCAAAAGTTTAAAAGTCGGCTTGTATAATATAGGTCATTGAATAGGGCTTCATGTAAAGGCCTCAACAATCGGAGACAGTTGTGGTATGTTGCAGCAACATACCTTACAGCATCTTCAGATGTTCGCGACAAGGGGGAGGCTGCAAACTGCCAATTATTCAAAGCCCTAGTTGTCAGATTATGAAGCTAATGCTAAGTCTAAATGGAAGACCACGTAAACCCGCCCTGTTTTACCATGGAACTAAACCAGTTCTGGCACCAGTTCTAGCGAGGCTACGAGAAGAATACACAGAGCACTTAACAGCCAACTTGCATATCAACATGCAAAGACATGGGACTTTCCGAAAATAAAAAAACTGATTTGGGGTCCTTATAATAAGGATCCTACTATTTAGGGTACTATATTAGGGTCCCCTATTTTCGGAAACCCCCACATCTCAATCCCGAAACACTACCTCGGAGCCAAAAGCGCAGACGCAAACGCCTAAACCCCA
>CAJNDV010033166.1:12611-30455 GCA_905221635.1 Symbiodinium sp. CCMP2456
GGGTTTAGGGTTTAGGGATGATGCTTTCAAGCACCGCTGTAATGTGGCCAACAGTCTGAAAGCCCAAGATGCACTCACGGCCAAGGGCCGAAAAGCGATCCTGCGCAGACACCCCTACAACCCTAAACCCTAAACCCTAAACCCTAAACCCTAAACCCTAAACCCTAAACCGTCTACACCCGAAGCCCGAAGAAGTGGTCATCCCAGACAGCCCACCTGCAACCTTTGCAGACACTCCTTGGGCAGAAAAAGCCCGCCCTCCGCCCTGTGATGTAGGGGCCTTCATAATTAGAGTAAGGTTTTGGGGCCCAGTTTGCTATAATTATCGTAACGAACCCCCAAAATAGTATTCTGGTTCTGGTTCGGAAGGTCGAGCCGTTGGTACGGCGCATCCCAAAAATCATGCCGAATTGTGGTGAAACGAAGAAGGCTTCGTAAGCCAAAATCTGCACGCAGTGCTACGGCTCCCCTCTCGACTTGCCCCAGCTAAGTGCCCCTCAATCCAGTCAACAGTGGAGGAAGAAGGCTTGAATCCAGGGCGGAGATCAGCGATAGAGATGTGCTCCGAGCCGAAGTCGATATCGGGGGGAGCTCTCTCTGCTGAGGTAGGAAGGCGAGGGCCGAAGACCAGAGCGGCCCTTCGGGGGGCTGGCAAGGCCGTGAAGGAAGTCCATTTGCCCGCAAGGATGTGCTTCCGTTGATGCTTCCCAGGGGCTTCTAGAGCTCGAATCTCAGCAACACTGAGCGGAGGGTACAGCCAAGAACAGCGGCGTAGACATGCTGCAGATTGTTTAAGGTGCATCTGCACCTGTTCAATGGTACGGAACCATTTCAAGCACGCCTGACAGTAGGCAGAGACTGCATAGTGGCGAGCGGGCGCAAACTGCTGGTGGGAGCGCGCCATGTGCACATGTAAGTGCTTCCTAAGGGCAAACGCAGCGCCGCAGGTAGCGCAGCAAAAGGGGAGCGAAACAGGGGCCTCGATGTGAGAGGGCGGGGGTTGGCTGTTACGCCACTGCTGCAGCTCCCGGGCAAAAGCATGTTCAGCCACGGTGATTTGCTTCAGCCACCACCTGGGCTGCTCAGCGGCAGCCTCGAGCAGCCCGGCAACCGGATCTGAGACATCGAGGAGCGTGGCCACACTGGGGACATACAAGGCAACGCAGCGAACATCGGCAGAGAGTTGCCCGAACCACGAAGATGCCGGGTGAAGTACCCAGTGATCGTGCAAGAAGGTCCGAAGGACAGCAGGTCCTCTGCAGAAAAGCTTGGCCAGGAAAACCGCCCTTGCCCGAGCCAAGGCAAGTGGCGGGGAAGACGCCTGAGACGCAATCAGTACGTCATAAGGATGTTCCACATGGTCCGCTGCGACCCTCTTGAAGAGGTTACGCCACAATGCCATATAGTAGCGCTCCCAGAGCCGGATGTGCACTGAAGCGCGAAGCACCAAAGATGCGCTCGTGTGAACAAATTTTGAGAGCACCAAAGAACGTAGCAACGCACGTCTAACCGGCAGTGTGAATGCTGAAGAAGAAAAGAGCCGGCGACGTAGGCTCTTGGCCAGACCGGATGCATTGGCATAACGGAAATGCAAGTCAGGCGTGGGATTGCAGTTGGAGACAACAATGCCGCCGAGGTGCTTATACGCCTCCACAACCGGCATGTGTAAGGTGTCCCCCCGTATCGTGTCTTGGACAACAAGATACCATTGCTCCTCCGTGTCTCGCTGGAAGGACGGGTAAGAGTGTCGCTCAATGGATGAGGCAATTAAGGCGGCAGTCTTATCAGTGCCGAATTTGATGGTCATCCCGATCCGGCAGCCGTGACTGACAACAACCTCTGTGCTTTCGACAACTCTGGCGATCAAATCCTGTCCGTCAGATCCAGTCTGCGGAAGAGCAAAGTCGTCTGCCCACGACGGGCAGCCAAGGTTTCCCTCAATGTTTGCATCAGCCCAGGGGGCCCGACTACACGGTACAGGGATGTCTGGCAGCAAATTCTTCGAACGAAGAGTCTCCTGCACCGACCAAAGGTAGGCAGACAGGGTAACCGTGAACAAAGCATCCGCAAGGGGGTCACCGGGTCTCGAACCCCTCTGGGTGAGGGTAAGAGCTGCGTCCCCACTAATTCGGAACCAAGTTCCCGAGAAGAGATCCCGGATGAGGGAGTGTAGGTGAGGAGAAGCGCCGATTTTTGGCAATTCTGCGAGCAGCAGGAGCTTCTCCTTAAGTTCGGCAAGTGCCGTCGCAGGGAGATGCAGTTTATGCATCAACTCCACCAGGGCCTGATCTGAGGCCGTGTTGGCCGCAATGGTCTGTCGGAGCACCTGGTAGTAAGCGGTCTGCAGGTCAAAGAAGACAACGGCCCAAGGTCTGCGTTTGGCCTCCATTATAAGAGCTGGAAACTCTTGACAGCAAGGGCAGGGATTTCTATCCCGGCTCCGGGAATGGCACCTGTAGTGAGTGGTGGCTGCGTCGAGGCCAACAGGGGCACGATGCAGGACCGAAGGCAACGATGATAGACCTTGCCGGACACGTTGGCAACCAATACAGACCTGAACTGGGCGCAGGACAGCGCTTTCCCTGCTTTTTTGGCGATCATCACCAGATCGCCGCCTCGCCATGAAACAGGTTCACAAACCGAGAGAGCTGATTTTAACATGACCGGCAACAACCTGCGCGCCGAGTCAACTGCAGAAAGACGAAGGACTTCGGCTGTGACTCCGTCAGGGCCGCAGGCCTTGCCCGTTCGGAGCGAGAGGATGGTCCGTTCCGCCTGCCCCAAAGTGGGTAACGTGTCGACATCGAAGGAAGGCTGTGCCACAGGACTGTGACTGGCAGCGAAGGAGTTAATATACTCCTGTGTGGTAACGGCCGTCCCCGCCTCCTGTGCAGCAAAGTGTTCCCGCCAGCCATCTGCACGTTGCTGTGGGGAGGCAGCCATAGTGCCGTCTGGGAGGCAAAGTGCAGGAAGTGGGCACAGCGCAGCCCTCCGTGTGGCCCTAGCCGTAGGAAAGGCACGGCGCAGTGCAGTGTACAAGGCCTTGGGGTCTTGCAGGGTGCACGCTGAAGCCTGGTCGACTAAATTCTGAAGGTACGCCCGGCGGCCAACCGAAATCAGGCGGCGCAGTTCGCGTCCATGATCATAGTAGAGCGCCAGCGCTAGCGCTTCACTGTAGTCCAGATCGGCCAGCCAGCTGTCTGCAAGTGCTCTCTGATGCTGAGAGAATGTCGCGCCGCGCCGAGCCTGGACAAGGGCAGCAAAAGCAATGAGAAGAAGTCGATGGCTCCTTGCAACCCTTTCGGTCCGAAGGTAGTCACTGAGCTGACGCCTGAACTTTACTACCTCTAGTGCTTCGGCGGGCAGGTAAAATTGGCGGGGGCGCTCCGGATCAGCACTGGAGAGGAGCGTGCCCGCGCGGCACCAAGCCACAGCAAGTTGTTCGCAGTGCGAATCGACATCCTGGCTCCAGGGAAACACTGGAAGGGTATCAAAAACATCGCGAACCTGTCGAGCCCCCTCTGATGTAGCGGGGCGATCGGGGCGGACAGCGACCCGTCGGCTTTGCACATAGAATTCAGGTTTGGTCTTGGTGCAAAAGGCGCAGGAAAGGGCTACTGGCCTATGGTCGTCCCTGACCTGCATCGCCTCAAAACCTTGCATCACATGCGTGGCGAGCCCAAACTCGGCCCAGGTACGAGGTACCACAACGTAGTCAATACGGTGCCAACCTCCTATCGGGGAAAACCATGTGTCGGAGGAACCCGAATGATGAGAGGCGAACGTAGAAGGTACGTATCCGCCAAGCTCCAGCACAAATTGATGGAAGAGGGCACCTGCCACCTGCTCTGCCTCCCCATGAAAGTCGCCGACTGCTTCGGAGGTAGTGTCGCCTAGTCTGGCATTAGCATCAGCGAGCACAAGGAATTCTGTACCGACAGGCCGATGTGATAGGTCGGACAGCCTATCCTGCCAGTAAGAGGCAACCTGCTCCCATGGCCGGTGAGCGAGGGAGGGTGCATGAAGGACAGCTACGACAAGACGTAGCCGAGGGGCAACAATGGTGGCAATCAGGTGGCGGGGAGAAAAGCCCGTAACAGTGACCTGGGAAGCCTGAAAGAAAAGAGGCTTGCCTGCAGCGTAAGCGTAAGGCCGTGTCTTCGAAAGCCACAGCGAGCAACCACCTGCGCCTCTATCGTCAGCTTGTGACTGAAAGATGAGATACTCCGCATCATGTTGCGTGCAATTGGAGGGAAGCCTGGTCTCCTGGAACCCAACGATGTGCGGGCCAAACTCGCACAATGACTGCTGTAGAACGTGTTTTCGTCCAAGCAGTCTCATACCAGCAGGGTCAAGGGCGGGCTTGCCCGAATTGACAGGAGCGTCCCTCATCGTAAGAACATTGAAGGAGACACATCGAAGGGAGAAGCGAACCTCACAGGCAGCACGGGTTCCGTTGTGTACTCCTTGCGTAGGGGCGACCGAGGGGCGCGTCCCTTGGGATTGTCGTCGAATAGCCTCACTTTCGAAGCAGAAGAAAGAGAGCATGTCCTCCCGTTTCGCCCACGCAGTCCAGGCCCATTCTTTGAGCCGATGCGCAGCAAAGAGTGAAGGCCAAGTGGGCAGGCACCGTTGCCAAGGATCATCCCGTTCATGCCGGACTGCCTTTGAGAGCAGGTCTGAGACCTCATTACCCAGAACGCCACTATGTCCTTTGACGTGGCAGTGCTCGAGAGGCACAAGCACCCCAGCGAGGTGTCGCAATGCCGTGGCTAGTCGGCAAAGTGAGGAATATTCTCCGTTCCTGCCTTCCGGTGGTATTGACGCGCCAAAAGCGCCGCCCCCAGCGCTGAGGGCGTCATACAATTGAGAGTAGTCGGTACTGCGAATGTGGCCCCGACTTCTATGACCCAAGCAAGTGCCCAGCAAAGAGCCAGCAATTCGGAGGTCAGAGCATCCTGTGCCTGTTCACCTAAGAAGAATGGTGTGCCGGCATGTGCGGTCACAGCCGCAGCATGACCAATGAAAAGAGTGTCGCCTCCACATTCGGCCCAAACATTGAACGCCCAGGCAGCGGGAGCAGGATCTAAAGGATCCCTGGGGGCCGAACCATCGGTAAAGACTAGCAACCGGTCTGGGGTAGGTGGCTTCGACTGGTGCCAGTACCGGACGCCTTGAAGTGCTTGCCGGAGAGCCCGAGGAAGGGTGTGAGAGGCCATAGACCACTGAGGTCACTATCCAGCCAGTCGGCGTGCTCATCATATGCTCCTCTGATGTTGGGGACGCACGACATCAGTTCGAGGCAGGAAGCCTGATAAGGTGTCACTGGCACAGAGCTCTGAAGGCAGAGCTGGGTCGGGGGCCTGGCAGTCCCATCACCATGGGACGGTTCAGCTGTAGCAGTGCTGTGACGAGGTGTCGCAAGAACGACAGGCTCGCGCGAATCAGCTGCCTTGACAGCCTGAGACATGGGAGAGGAGACTGTGGAGGCAGCCCTGGCAGCTGTGTGCAGGTGAATCAGAGGGAAGCCAAAGGTCTCAAGCAGCACCTCAAGTAAAGTGGCAGCCAAGAAGAAAGCCTGACAGCCCGGCGCAGCAACGGCCTCTTCCAACAGTGTGCGGCAAGGGCCCAGCACGCAAGAGGGGGCGACATCAGCACCGAGCTGTCCCCTCGGGGCACTGTTGTTGTCATCAGGACTGCAGGGTGTGAAGCGCCTGGCGGTATGGCGTCCACGAAGTGGGGTAGCGACGGCACGCATGCTGGCGACAATCCCATTGCAAGTGGTAGACCGGGTGCTGAGGGAACTAGTCCCGGGGATGGTACCAACGGCCTGGTCTGGTGTACCACTCATGGCTCGCGAGAGGAGCGCGAAAAAGCAGACAGCACGAAATCCATACTTGCCACCAGGTGGGGCGGCTCCGCCGGTGGTCACAGCTCCGACGGGACGAGACTTTGGAAATCTTAAGCACAAGCAGAGGTGTCCACCGAGTTGACATCAACAATGTCTTGATCAAAGATTCTCGGTTTCCACTTGCATAAGCCCCACAATCCAAACTGCTCAGAGGGACCGGGAAAGCTAGCAGAGGCAGTCGCACGGCCATCTAGCCCAAAATGGGGCGTGGAAGCGTGAGCACTGCCCTCCTCGGGACCAGGACGAGGTGAGGGCGGATCCTCGTCATCAGGACCATGGTCATGGTCTTGGTCATCAGGCCCTGGAGGAAGCCCATAACCAAGGTGTCGTGACCAGTGTGGGACAAACTCAACCGTGAGCACCTGTCCGGGAAAGACCTGTCTGGAATGATTGATATTGCCGACGGCTGTCGTCCCCCCAAACAAGCGAATTGAAAAACTAGGAGGGCAGCGACGTCGCTGCCGGGCACAAATGGGCTGCACCTCAACAAGGCCTCGGGGTGCTGAAGCCCACACAATATCCAAAAGTACCCTTCGCAGGTCCAATATATACGGCACTTGGTCTGGGTGTGCCGCAATAAAGACTTGCGTGGTAGGCTGGCCCTGCTTCGCATGGTCGCGAATAGCAGGAGCAGCTGGGAGGAAGGAGAAATTTGCAGTGGTGGCCTGAAGTGTTGCCGCCACGGAGCGCCAGAGGGGCGCGCGTGATCGCCGATCGTTGTAAAAACGAATTGGAACTTGGTCAGTGAGTAACCATATACTGTCAGGGTAGGGGCCCGGCATCACAGGCTCCTGACGTACAGTATCGGGGAATCTGAGCATATGCTCAAGTGGTAAGGGAGGCGCTGTATGATGGCCAACCTGACAAATTGTCAGGAGGTCGCCTGGCCTGACATGAATTTGCGCACCTGCAGCCACAGGCCATGGGACATCCGCCACATAGACCTGGATTTCTTCACTGGGCTCAACTCCAGCAAACCGCAAAACCTCCGCAGAGGAAAGGACAGAGGGAAGCACCTCAGCGAAAAGCCGAAAGGGTGGCGCATAACACACGACCAGTACTGGAGTGCCGTCACACGGCCATGCTGGCAAAGCGATCATGCAGGCATGCGATAATGCAGGCTGGGTTGGGACAGGTACCAACCTGGGGAAGACATGACACCGGAAAGCGTCTCGGACACGTGAGACCGCCCGAAGAGCATCAGGCAACTCTAAGGGCGAAACCGACTGCACATGAACAAATTCATGGGTGTACCTGGGAGTACAGATCAAGAAGTCGAGATGGGCAGCACTCGCGGTGTCGTCAGTATATTCCTCTGGTTCTGTATCCGCCTGAACAGCGGCAGAAGTGGCACGGAGGCCTGCAGCGAATGATGGGTTGGGGGCGGAGGGAGCCTGAGATGTGCCAGACGCAAAGGCCCGGTTCCCCGAAGAAGGACGCTCAACAGGTGTGTCTGGCCTGAGCGCAACCTGGAAGACCTGACCTGGAAAAGCACACCGCTGGCCTTGACAGGGACTCGGACCTGTAAATTCAAGATGCCAACCGATTGGAGCGTGGACTCCGAGGCTGGCCAGAATAGGACCGACCTCGAAGGTGTCGTCCCACACAAGCAGGGAGCGCCAGCCCGCTTCTATGGGGCGACAATCGATGATGGCAAGGTGCGCACGGCGTGGACCAGAAACCGATCTCCTGTCGCAAACTGCAAGCACAGCCTCGCAAGGCATTCCATCGATTGCGACATCAGCTGGACACGGCCGGGCCGGAAATAGAGCAGCATCTGTCGTGTGGAGTCCAGCAGCATGGGCAACGAGCTGTCTATGACGATTGGCCTCCTCCGGACAGACGACGAGCAGTCGGCTTTGCTCCCCATTCACGATACAAAAAGCACTGTTCGTGGGAGGAGGTGGCAGGGGAACTTCAAGGCCCCAACCTCGATGAGTAAGCAACATTTGGCCAAGGTCAAAGCAATCGACGGCTTCAACGTCCGGAAAATGCAGTACAACCAAGGCGCCCGGGAAGAGGTGACAAGAAGACTCGTCTGTAATAGGAATTTCGTCAGCACAGGACCAAGCTTGTACCCCGATGTTGTCGGAAATCTGTGCAGCACGCAACAGATCAGCACGATAGACATATTCGGGGGTGAAGGCAATAAAGATCCGATTGTCGATCCTGGTGGCGTCGATGCAGATGCCATGACGGTTGCCTGCCCAATCCGGAAGTGCACTGAACAAGGCAATCCCCTGCGTGGGCTGAGGAAGTACTGGCAAAAGCGATGGGAACAGTCTCTGCAAGTGCGAACATCGTGCATTCTGCAGGGCAGACACTAGATCCTCCTGTGTCGCTGGAAACCTCAACGCCACGACAGCAGATTCCGGCGTGTAGTCATGCTTGAGTACAAGGCAGCGAACCCATTGAACGACCTCCTCAGCTTCCTCATCTGATCCCTCAATGGACTCCGTGGCTGGGAGTAGGAGGTCAGGCAGGAAATTGGGAATGGTAGGCAGCCATTGACCCCCGAGCGAGGCAGTGAGGGTACGAAGTACTTCCAAACTCTGTCTTTCTGAGTTATCCCTGCCCTGCGGTTCTCGTAGAAGCTTGCACGTGGCAATCCAAGAACTGGATAGGAACTCTTCCGTGACAACCTGGGGTAGGTGGGCAGGAGACAGGAGCTGCTCACAGGTGAAGTCAAAGCAGACTTTTCGAGATCGGCTGCCGTCCCTCTGGGCAGAGCACACAAGTTGTCCACCAAACCCACGAATAGGCGCCTGGATTGGTGTGTCTTCATATGCCCCGGGGAGAACAGGGGTGAGGCTCTGGGGTCCGGTTTGACGGACATGGTGGAATATACCAGAGCTCCACGTGATAACTCGACCCGTTGATAAAGAAGACACTCGAGGACAGTCTGCTCGGATGAATGGAGCAAAAGCACTGGCAGCTACGGCTGCAGGGGCACTATGAGCTCCAGAATTCTCGACAGGGCCGGCAGGGCCGGCACCTGCAGGAGTATGATGGTCTGGGGTAGGTCCAGAGGGGACGACGTGACCGGCTGCTGCCGGTAGGCTCGTCGCCAGCCCTGTCGGCGGGGTCGTCCTGATCCTGACCCTCACGGCGCCTAGTCAAGATGGGACTGAGGCCTGTTGGGGGCACAAGGTGAGCCCTGGCACTGATGACCGTGCCGTCAGCAACTGGGATCCTGGTTCGAGCTGGGTCAAGACGTCTTCCCGCTTCATAAAGGGTGACTCCGACTCCTGGTGGCACAAGGGATCTCAAGTGCGCAAGCAGGGCTGTCTGTGAGATGAAACCTGCGGTGGCATACTGCCAAGTGATGCCATGCATCAAGGCACGCAGGTCCAAAAAACAGACTGGATGCTGTGGATGCTGTCCTGGCGCTTCGGGCAGGGGTACCGCAAGCATAACGACATTGGACAGAAGTCCATAGGCCGCATGATCTGCAATGCGCGGGTGCGCCACAAGCAACCTGAGGGCATGAGGCCCACACTCAAGGTAATGCGCAATATCTGCCCTGACTTGCCGAGAACGATCCGGCTGCACCACATGGCAGAAGGGCTCTGTGTCAGTAAGGACCCATAAATGCTGACCGTGTACGCCTGGGACATCAGGGTGATGGGCCCAGCCCTGCGCTGAAAGGAGCATATCCTCTAAGCTGGTAATATTAGAAGAGCAGCGAGTGATCAGTTGGGGCGAACAGGATAAGTTCCCCCGGCTGGGGGCGCACGGCGACGTCAGGTGCCAGCGGCCAAGGCATATCACCGACGTAGACCAGCACATGTTGTGTGCGCTCCAGCTGCGCCACTGCGAAGAGTGAGGCCAAATCGATGGCCTCTGCAATAATGGCAGTGAAGAAGGTGCGGCCATTGACTCTGCTAGTGTCGAACACTACAAGGAGTCCGGGAGGTGGCCACACTGGCACTGCTACAAGCAATCCATAGCCGGGGCAGGTTTGAGGGTGGACCGGCATGAGCTGGGGAAACATACTCCTATCAGCCAGTGTACGTGCCTCGGAGATTGTCAGGAGAGCGTCTTCAAGCTCGCTGGGCGCAACAAGCTGTACTGTAAGCAACTCAGGCCAACAGTCATGGTTGAGGACAACAAAATTCGCACGGAAAGGTTGTGCCTCCTGTTCAGCGGCAGCTGCAGCTTGTGGCGCTGGCTGAGTCCACACAAAGGGCGGAGCTCCCGGATGGTCCGGGTCATCCCTGAGCGCACGTTCAAGCCTATCTGTGACAGTCTCCTGCGTGCCTCCGATAGTAAAGGTGGCATTCGCATGTGGCCGAAGCCTGGTCCTTTTCATAAGGGGCGGCTGCGGCTCCGAAGCAAGATGGAACATCGACTGCCATGACCCGAGGAGGCTGTGACCCTTCAGGCCGGGTCGCACTGAAAGATCAGGCTTAAACATTGGCGGACACGTCTCGGGGAAGCTGTAACCCAACAGGCTGGATTGCACCGAGATGGGAAACTGCGACCAGGAGAATGAAAGTGCTGCCTTGCGGAACGTCGGCGCAATAGGCGATACAGGAAGAGGTTCCTTGCTAGTGCGCATAGGTCCTCGAAGGCTGGAACTGTGTTCCTCACGGACTTCAGTAGCAGCCCGGGGCGAGCGGCTTCGCGCATCGTTGCCAGCTGAGCCATGGCCAGGGTGGCGTAGGGCTATATCGCTGGTTGAACCGTTGTGCCTTACATCGGTGACAGTCTCTGAGTTTCCAGGACTGGGGGAGCTATCACCTGTCTGCATGGCGCTGGGTGGTGTGACAGGGACGAACTGCACCACCAATACGTGGCCTGGAACAACCACGAGTCGGTCTCCTTCCAGTGGCGCACCTTCAACCTGGACTTGATGGTCTTTCGGTGCCCATAGGTCATAATGCTCAATCATCTCCGTATGCGAGCAGTCTCCATCTATGACTGGCCACTGTTCTAGACCCATTAGCAAGGGGCGGCAGTCCGCTATCACCGTGAAGACATCCGGCCCTGGCCGGCGGGGCGGAATAGGGACATTCGGCACCTTGTCGGAGACGCTGGCCACGCCTTTACAGAGCCTGCCTTCAATGGCCATGTTGCGCACAGGAGGGTGGGCCAATTGGATGGTGGTCCAGTGAAGAGGGAAGCGGAGAGCATTGGCCACATCCAAGTGATGGTGGGCCGCTCGGCCGGGCAGTAGTGTAAAAGCTTGAAGGCCTTGTTCATGAACAAGACAGACTTGGGTCGCTCGGTTCCACGCCCCATCTGCAGGTATGACTGCGTCTTCATCCCATTGTGCAAGATTGGCAAGCATGTGGGCAAAATCGGGTGCACCAGGGGCTGGTGCACCTTGTGAGGATAAAACCCCACGACCGCATAAGGGACCAACTGCAAATCGATGTCCTCGACTAGCGGACGTCCAGCACCAAATGGGTAAATATGATACTGAAGATCAGGATCAAGTCCGGCCTTGGCAACAAGATCAGCATAGGTGACATGCTGTGGCATGTCGGTGACAAAAACCCTGCCGTCGAGCTCCCGGAGATCGAAGATGCAGAGCGGCTCCTCTTGCGCCCATGTTGGAAGGGCGAGGACAGTTCCCCAATGTGGGGAGAGCTGTTGTTTGGACGGCACCAGTTGTGAGTACAGGCTGTAAAAGTCGTCGTCCAGGGCAAAAGACAATGCATCTAGTGCGGCCTGGGCCGTTGCCGGCCGTTGAAGCCTTACGCTGACTGCTTGAGAGGCATGGTGTCTCGTGAGTACAAGGAAGCGCGCAAGGTATGTAGGGGCATGGTCAGATACCTCCGAAGTCGTCTCCGAGCGTGCTCGGTCTGACTGTGGCCCAACGCGAAAGACCTGGGCATCCACCTCAACATCTCCAGTCTGAGCAGTCTGCTGCATGGCCTCAGTAATTGCTTGAATCCAGTATGGACTGGGAGCAAAGGCCAAGAGGGGCGGCCCGCGACCTGCACCCCCGGACCAAGATACCTCGACAAAGCAACAGCCGATGCTTGGTGGTTCAGCCGTAGCAAGAACTCGGAAGTCAAGACAATGGTAGTGATCTTCGGAGACTCCTAGGCTGGCCGCTAGTTGAGTCGGGCTGTGCTCCCAGGTCACAGTATGGAGCACATGAAAACCTAACCCTATCGGACGAGCATCGAAGACTAGGGTAAAAGGAACCCGACCAAACTTGTCAATCAGGTGGGAGGTAGAGGCAGCAACGACTAGACAGTGGCACGGCTCCCCGTGGACTTCGAGGTCTGAGAGGCCTGCCGCCGTCCTGAGGTAGAGATCCTCGTCCACCACATCAAGAAGCTGTCCAATCCTAGAGCGGACATTGACACTGTCCAAGTGCCTGCCCTCAAAGGGTCGCACAGAGCCGCGCAAGTGCACTGCCAGGCCAGGCGGCAGGCTATCCTGTGCGGCATGATGAAGGCTGGCCCATGGTGCATCAGGGGCGAAGAGCCGACTGATAGATGTAGGTTGCCCTAGTGCAGCGCCTGTAGGTGTGACCTGGATAGCGTCTCCATGCTCTAGGACAAGTACAGAGTGTGGCTGTACCTTCTGTTGCTGTTGCCCGACCCAGATGTCCCAATGGGTGGGCTGGCTGCCGGTGACGTCCTCAAGTCGCTCACACAGTTGTTCCCACGAGCATCGGCTGGGCAGAACTGTGGCGAAATACTGGTCGTGCACCCGTGAAAGATCAAAGATGACCGCTCGTCTCTCAAGAAGGTCCAAGCTGCCTGGGAACGCAACGAACATGGCAGTGCCTCCATACCTCTGCGGTTTGATGGGAGCAAGGCGGTCGTGGTGCTGATGCAGAGTAGTGTAATGCCTGGCCGCCTGTTTAGAAGTGGCAATGAGGGTGGGACATGGACTCATTTGCAGGCCAAACGAGACTCGGCGGAAACCAGGGGCATATACCTCTACTCCAAGCCAGGTCTTAGGGGGAACATCAGCAAATTGCATCCGCGGCAAAGGCAATGGAATCACATCAACCCCTGGGATGGGGGGTGGTAAGCGCTTCTCTCTCCCACATCTGTAGCATGACCTGTGGTCCACTGCGGAAGTGGTTCCGGCAGTCCTACAATGATCCTGTCGGCGGCGGCCAAAGCGGTGATCAGGCCCGGCGGCGAGGCAAAAACCTGTAAAGGCAGGTTTGCGAGTGCCAGAAAGAGCAGGATCCTCTGACCTAAGCCTGGACCTGGCCTCGGGCGCATCCCACGTCTTAACGGCTTGGAGGAGACAGGCCAAGCCAGGATCGGGACAGTCGTTCCGAGGCGTCCGACTGGTAGGAGTGCTCCTTTACAGAGGGACAGGGGCAGAAAAAGAAGAAACCTGCCCAGAGGGGACTTCTGAAAACCCAGTTGTCGTAATAGCAACCGGCTCAATGCGAGATGCAGAAGGAGCAAAATGCAGAGCACAATGGAGGCGGCTTGCGAGGATAGCCAGACGAGTCCTTCAGGACAGAGAGGGCAGCTGGGGGATCGGGTAAGAGGCCCTACCCTAGGAACCAAAGAGGGGCCTAAGGGCATGGGGACTAACCCTAAGTGCAGGAACGACATAAAACAGTCGCCTGAGCAACGTGGAATGAGCGCAATGGCTAAGACCTCCCAAACAGGTTGATACCCCTGAGCCACCGATGTATCTATTTGGCACCTGTGGGGGTCTGCGCATGAAAATTGATGCCCGGCGGAGCAGTGAAGGCTCGACGCCTGTCGGCGGGGGCAACCATCCCAAGCTGCGCAAGTCAAAGGGCGCATGGGAGGAGCCGAGGAAGACAGAAGTCCAGGCAACGAAGATGGGAGAAAATTCGCAGACAAAAGGACGATCCTATCGCAAGTTCCCGCCCCAGAGCCACCGATGCGGGTATTCGGCACATCGCGAAGAGGAGGAATAGAAAGAAGGGGCCAGCGACCCACTATGCAGACAGTGTGCCGGTGCGGAGCCGGAACGGAGATGCAAACGCCATGGGGATTATCTGCAAAAAGCAGAGGGGCGTGAAAGTCATCGAAAGAGAAGATGCAGGGAGTCACCAAACCCGTGCTGTATAGCAAGTCCACAGCTACACAGGTAGAAGACTGATGATGCAGTGGGTCAGTGGTGTCGGCAGAACAAACCCTCGCGGTGTGCGGCAGTGACGGATTGAGAGGAAAAACCGGGGCCTGACATACTACGGAAAAGAATGTGTGAGACCGCAGAGCTCGACGACCAACACACGCACAAGCCCCAGTGAAAAGGCATTGGCCGCCGGGCACTAAGAGAAATAGTGGCTTCCCCAATGAAGCCACTAATCTGCATGGGCCCGCCAGTCTGCCAGTCCAAAGTTGCTGATGCATTTGTTGTCGCGAACTCTGCCTACAGGGACAGGTCACTCTAATCACTGGCCAAGCAGACAGGGATCCGTCTTGTCTCATTACTCCAGTTGTCGGAGCTCGCCTTTGTGATCGAAGAGCTCGGCCTCCTCCAGATCCTCGTCTTCGTCGTCGTCCAGAAGAAGGCCGGAAGGCCCATGTGCGGCATTTGGCGCATCGGGCAACACAGCTGTCTGTGTCAAGCCAGTAGCCCATGCCACTGCAAGCTCCTGCTGTCGCTTCGCATCCAGCTTGTCCGCTAGAGTGGTGCCAGCCGGGTAGTCCGAACCTGAGTGCTTCATCTTGGCCGCCTCTTTGATTCCTTGGCGGGGAGGCTCCTGTGACGCGGGCCGCCGCTGCTGATTGATCGGCCGTTGGCCAGTGCGAGGAGAGGGAGAAGCCCGCGCCAAGCTGTCCCCACCGCCAGTCGTAGGCTCCGGTGCGGCGGCCTCCGTTGGTGCTGTGCCATGCATAGTCATTGTGCTGGGCGACGTGATATAGGGATCCTGTACCACTCTGGTCGTGGCCGGAGGGGTCATAGCCATGCCGGTGAGGGGGCGATGTTGCGGCGTTGTCGGCGCCGGTATCGTCAAGCCTGGCGCACCTGCCAAAACTGGGGACGCTGTCGACACTAGCCTTCCCAGTTCGCGAAGGAGATCCCTGGGTCCCAGGGAAGCTGCATCCGGCTCCTCGGTGATGCGAGCCCACTCGTGGTCGATCTCCATGTTCTCCGCCGCCTGATTGATCGACGGGGCCATGAGCTGCTAATGGCAACCGCCTGGCTGTCGAGCGCCTCCTTCAGCTCCACTTCGATCTTCTCGCAGTCCTGTCTGTAGCGGGCTCGCTCCTGGCGGAAGCTTTGTTGGAGCCCAAGCCGATAGCGTTCCCAGCATTGCTTCCTGACCTGAAGGTCCTTCTCCAGGCGCGCTGCACGCGCGTCTATCTTGCGAGTCTGGTTGACCGCTGTTTGCACCAGCTGGACTAAGGTAGGATTGGCCCTTGGCTTCTCTTGGCCCAGTCTGCGCTCTTGCACCTCCGTGATGCCACTGGCGTTGTCCGGGAGGGCGTCGTAGGCTGGGAAGGAACGGTTCGACGAGGTAGAGGCTGCCGGCCCACCCTTCTGAGGCCTGGATTTGCCAGGAGACCATGATCCACGCCAGTACTCCCAGTTGCGCTGCGTGTTTTCCCCTTGTCTTCGCCATGGCCTTGGCTGTTTGCCCATCCGATTCCACCGTTCCAGATCACGTAGGGTGCCGGAATGATGAAAGGCAAGCCTGGAAGCTTGCCGCTTAGAGAGCGCCGCCCCAACACGGACGGCTTGTCTCGCCACTGAGCGCTTCCGTCGCGCTCTGCGATGCCAGCTGGGAGACCAGACTATGGCTAAAACGATCGGTCTACCGACCTGGGGCACTACAGTGTTCCACGACCACAGATCTGAGCCCTCCAAAATAGTATTGGTCATTATTTAGGCCCTAAACCCTAAACCCTAAACCCTAAGGCCCCTAAACCTACCATAATATAAATAAGGAGCCCCCAAAATTGTATTGGTAATTATTTAGGCCCCTACATTAATCCGAATTTGAGGTTCAGGGCCCCTCCCCCCTCGGCCTACCACCACAGCGATCTTGTCATCCTGATATGGGCTACAGTAGGGCTTAGGGCTTAGGGTTTAGGGTTTAGGGTTTAGGGTTTAGGGTTTAGGGTTATGGGCTACAGTGTTTTGGAGTCAGCCATAGGGGTCTTAGAATATAAAAGACCCGGGAAGGGGCTTGCTGAATGGGGGGGGACACTGGAATGACACGGGCAGAACCTCCAGAAGCACAGCTCCGTCTCGTCTTTAGGCATTGAAGGCTTTTGGAGCTTAAAAAATCACGAAACCGACCTACCCAGCCCTGGGTACACACGAGGCGCCTTAGATACAGTCCTCCACGCCCAGAGCTGTGGACCCAGAACCCCTCTTGGCTCTAACTATGCCTATGCCTTAGGCGTGGGGGTGTTAAGATTTTGTGATGTGCGGTCTGAGGTGTGATGTTTAGAGTAGGACCCTGCATAGTTACCAACATTTATTCCAGAGGGTTCCTGCAGTATTCTATTGTACCCCACACAGCTAATGGTCTGTTTATTCAGGCTCTTACATAATGCTCTTCCCCATGCCCCTGAACCAATCGAGACCTTGTTGGTCATGTACTTGATGAGCTTGGACAGAGACAGTGGGGGACGGTTCCTGCAGTCATGCAGGGCGTCGCATTATTCGGTTGGCCTGCAAGGGTTTAGGGTCTGGGGCTTAGGGCTCTTTGCTTGCAGGCCGGAACAAAATTATGTTTTCTCTGTGGCTCTCTCAGGAAATCCCGCTGAAAATTCCCAACCCTAAACCGCTAAACTTTGAACCGTTAAACACTAATCACTTTGCCTTTTATTAAACACCCCCCCTCCCCTAAGAATAAAAACGCATTGGGGCGAATCCTCCCAAAATCATCCCTGCCCTTTAAAACCTATCCTGAATTAGGGGGTAGGGTTTCGAGGCTCCAAATATCCTTAAAGCACGGGTTTGCGATTTCGGTGGCGCTTCCGAATTTCAGGACTTCCGGGCTTAGGGTAGGCACAGGGTGGTTTGCCTTCGTTCAGCGTTCAGGGTTTAGGGCTTAGGCTGCATTCAAGGACAGGACCTGCTAAGGAAACACCAAGCTGAGATTCGGGCTGCCTTCCACAACGATCGCGGCCGTTCAGAACTGAATGCCCTCCAACAAAGACGACAGACCGCTTCAACAAAAACACCGGAAGTCTAAGAAGCCTGCCTTAAGCCCTAAATTCCTGAACACCTGAAGCCCTAAACTCTGAACCTTGAACCCCTGAACCCTAAATCCCAAACACCTAGTCACTTTTGAGCATTGCGGATCCTGCAGCCCTAAACCCTAAACCCTAAACCCTAAACCCTAAACCCTAAACCTTCAAAAGACAAACAAGAAAAGCTGCGCGAGCCCAGTTCGGGATCCTGGTCCTGGAGTCTTTTACTAGAAGGATCCGGGTTTCGAACTGGGTTGAGGGTTCAGGGTTTTGATTTTTTGGCTTTAGGGTTGTGGGCAACTCTAAACCCTAAACCCTAAACCCCTAAACCCTAAACCCTAAACCCCAAACCGTTTTGGGTTGACGCCAAAACCTGCACCCCAAGGCCTGAACCCCTCCAATGCCCGACCCTAGACCACCAAAGCTAGGACTCCGAACCCACAACCCTAAACCCGAAACCGAACGTCCTAAACCCAGACACCTAACGCAAGACCAGAGGTCGGAAAGAAAGCCCTAAGCCCTAAACTCTAAGTCCCAAAACCCTAAACCCTAAACCCTGAACCCTGAACCCTGAACCCTAAACCTAAGCCCCGGCCTTCCGGACATGTTGAGGCGCTTGCAGATGACCTGCGTGGAGGTCGTACGGCTTTAGCCTTTAGGCCTGGGATATGGGGGTTTAGGGCCCGGGCCTCGGCCTAGGCGTGGGACTTTGGGATTATGGGGTTTTGCTGAGGTTTTTTCGGGTGCTTAGCTTATTCAGCCCTAGACTCTCCGGGGTTCTTGTTAAGGGATTCAATTTGTAAGTTACCATAATAA
>CAJNDV010033167.1:14678-36475 GCA_905221635.1 Symbiodinium sp. CCMP2456
ATGTTTGTATGTGTGTGTGTGTGTACATATGCCTATATACATACTCACCCTGGTGGGGTGTACTGATTGTGGGTATATGTGTTTTTTATGTATGTAACAATGCATGTACACACATATACATACATACGAGACTACGTACACCATCTGAGGCTGGAGAGTGCATCGCAGGCTGTGTCGAAGAGCACAGCTGACAGCGAGCTGAAGCAAATGATCGCTCAGTTGATGCGGGACAATGCAGTGCTGAAGAAGCAGCTCGAGGCCAAGGAGGGCACTGCTACGCCGAGCACCAGGGTGCCATCAAAGCGTGGTGCCAATGAGACCGCCGATGGCTTCGATCCGAATGAGCTTGAAGAGGCCATAGATGCCTCTCGTGCCAGCGCTGGCCTTTCCAGCTCTTCGAAAGCAGGCTCGATC
The DNA here is from genome assembly GCA_905221635.1 of Symbiodinium sp. CCMP2456. Taxonomy (NCBI): domain Eukaryota; class Dinophyceae; order Suessiales; family Symbiodiniaceae; genus Symbiodinium; species Symbiodinium sp. CCMP2456. The sequence goes on from CAJNDV010033167.1 coordinate 15,093, forward strand.
GCCTCTGGCACTTCCGGCCCGGACATTGTGGATCAGGACGGCGAGGCCGTGGACCCGGAGCAGGAGCCGGAGGATGAGGAGGCCAAGAACGGCGAGCCTGTTGAGACAGGGGAGAAAGGGCCCAAGGCCGACGATGGCCCGACGAGCACGAGCCACAAGAGGGAGTACATGATGTTGACGAGGAGAATGGAGACGGCCGATGCCGCCAAGTTTCCCGAAGTGTCGGCTCTGTGGAACGCCTCGAGAGCTGTGTCTTTGATCGCAGATCCAGCATGTGTGTGTGTGTGTACTGTGTGTAGTGTGTGTATACTAGGGGGTGGACTCACGGTTTGCTTCTATGCATGAGGAGAAACGAGAGCTCTTCCGCTCTTGGTTGCAGAATGGCAAGAACCTCGACGCGACCGAGAGCGCCCTGGTGATCAGCAAGTCGAAGGCGACTGAGACGTGCCACCAGAAGGAGCTCTTGACCATCGCTGAGATGGTGGCCAAAGGCTTCTCAAAGAAGGGGCCCTAGCACGATCCGAGTGTGCTCTGGTCGAAATATGTTCGGTGTACCTGGCTAAAAAGCTAAGGTACAAGATCGAGAGCTTGGTCAGGAAGGGCAACTGTGTCGTAGACGAGGACGTGCCCGACGATCCGGAGTCGGTTCGGTATTGGTGCAGCACGGGCGGTGTCAACAAGGCGATCGAGAAGGAAAAGCAGAAGGGCTCGATGAAAATCAATGTGAAGTCTGGCCCTGGTTTCGGCGACGCCTTGATGGCCGGGGTGGGCCCAAAACGGTCTTTGACTACTGGGAGCCTGACGGCCCCCGGGACGGAGGAGGCTTTGGCCTTGGTGGGTTCGCTTCACGATGGAGCATCGAATGTGGGAGCTTTGCTTTATTTCCTGTGTGTGTTTGTGTGTGTACACACGTGTGTATGTATACATATGTGCATGCTGTGATGTCCATGTACTTAACCTAGTAAATGTACATCCAACGGCGGGCTTCGGCTGTGGGCAAGGCGAAGGCCAAGGCTGGTTCCAAAAAGCCTACACAACAGCTTCCCAAGACCCCTCAAGAGCTTCAGGACGACATCCGTAACCCTGCTGAGTTCAGAGCTCATCTTCAAGCTTAGGGTTGGGCTTTAGGTTTCAAGGTACCGGTTAAGGTTTAGGGTGCATGGTGCTTCGTACTTAACTAAGCACCCCTCCAAATCGATCTGAATCATAGTCATAGAGTGCTTATCTCCAAGAGATCCTTACAGCCGGATCAATGCATGGTTTGCTCGGGGATTGTGGCTCCTTTCCGAGGCAAGGAGCTGAAGAAGGAGTGCAACGCCTGCAATATCGTCTTCGACTTGCCCAAGACCCTGGGAATGAGAACCATTTTAGAGGCCAAGAAGGCTTCGCTGGAGGAGGCGCTCAGTGTGTCGAGCCCTGAGCTAGATATTCCGTTGACATCATTCACAGTATGTCTAACCGCACTGGGACGATAACAAAAAGCATTCTCAGGCTCAGTGGTGTGAATGACGACGACCTCGAGTCCTATGCACAGGAATGTGCCGATCTGGATACCAGCCTTAATTGTTTTGGCCCCGAATATACGCAAACCTCTTCTCGATTAGAGTAGCCAAGTGAACATAAAATCTTGTATATCGCTATATTGTACCATTATCAATCTGTGCATATGTATATATATATATATCATTATATGTACATATCGATATCTTGCTACATCTAGAGATTAAGTTGGTTGGGCTCTCTAGGTTAACTCGAATATGGTGTGATTCAGGGCCGGGTGTTCTGTATGGGGCCGATTGCAGCCTCCCACGCCCAATTGGAATGTAAGCTTACATATTTTCCTAATCCTAATCCAGAAGCCCAATCGTAACCTTCGTGTCACGCCCTTGGGGTGGCTTCACTCGTACTAGGCCTTAAGCTCGCACTCATCACAATGTGAAACCTTTTGCCTTGGAATCTCAAAAATCACCCCGAAACATTCTCGGTCCCTCGATACAAGTAAGCCTTGAATCTGGCTCCGTATGTTCCAGTGTAACTAAACCTGGTAACCCTAAACCTTTCAGGCACCAAACCCAACCCGAATACAGCACAATTGGGCTCCCTAAAATGAACTCCTTAAATTATTTAGCCCTGCACCCCATGTTCCAAATTCCTGCACTATGCACTGCATGCTGATAGCACCAGTATATTCGAACCAAGCGCTCAACACTCATATCTAGGATAATGTCCCCGCTCCTTTACAGCCCAAGTGCATAACCACGACAGTAGACACCCTGACATATTTAACAGCCCTACTTACTACCTAGCCTAACTTTCGTGTAGTGGTTCAATGCCCAGCTAGGAAAACCCCCTTCAGGCCAAGATCGATCATACCATTCAGTGATCCCCAGAGTCTCTGGAACCCTCAATTCTGATCCGAACGATTACTAAAAAGCCGAGGTGGAGGATGCCAAGATGGTTCGAGTTCAGGCACGAGCAGTCGTGGCCGAGCTTCGGAGGAAGTGATCGATCCAGGATGTCCAGCTGACCTGTGGATGTGGTTTTGAATCGTCCAGCCCTACTCTTAAGCTTGTATGGTTCAAAGGGCTAGTACTATATGCCATACCTTACACAAGGGTCCTTAGGCTTGGACGATTGCAATTCTTCTGGTCAGTGTCTACACGGGATGAACCTGTGTGCCGGGGTACTACGACGCCTGTGATTGTAAGTTCATCAGACGATGTAGCTAGAACAATCCAGGCACTTTTGATTTCGCTAAAAAGTGCCAGCTGCTGTAGGATGCTTGGGCATAGCTAGGCCTTTGCATCGAGCCTGTGTGTGCACTCGATCCTGCTGCTCGTGTGATGAGCTCGTGAAAATAAGAGCGGAATCGAGTGTTGTACAGTGACTTTGGTACTATGTTAAATAGAACCCATCTTCCCAAGTATACTTCCCATCGCAGGTGCTGATGCTTATCTAGCAGAGCAACGGCGAAGACTTGATGATGCGAAACTCATCTGCAACTACAGGTTAAACCCAACCTGACTTCGGCGAATCATTGGCTTATTGCTAGCTACATATTCCAAGGTTGGCTCAATCCATTGGACGTGGCTACTTGTCTGTCCGCCATGCCAGAGGCACTGCTGAAGTTTACGACAGTGAACTGATTTCGCAACTCTGTTGAATTTAGCCCTACTGCTGGCCTTGTAGTGCTCCATGGCGCGGTGTGATAGTGAACCTGCTGAGGTCTGGGAGGGAAGCTGGCCTACATGAGCGGGCTGCTCGAATGCACATCTCTTTGGATGCTGAAATTACACGGATCCGTTTGCCCCTGAAAGCAGCTACTGACGACCCTACTGTGACATGGGACGAGTGGCCCTGCATTCTACCTCATCAGATGGTGTCTGGTTTTAAATAGCGACGAATCTTGGTTTGTTTTATATGGTATACATGCACTGGGTAGAGCCCTGCTGGTAGGTCTTTTTCCAGGTACGTGCAGTGGTTGATGCTGGGTATTTACACAAGCTCGCTGATTTGGCTGCTATTCCGAGCTACTGGAACCATTTCTTACAAGATTACCCTGGCCATCCTATTGAAAATTCCGAGCACCGCGATAGCACCCTCGGCCTCACCTTGTACTGTGCCTTGCCTGAATTCCTTCAACCTAGCCCTGGTAGTTTTAGGTGCACATAATGATAACAACACAATCATCAATAAAGTCCTTTGCTTCAGGCGATGAAGCACAATGTGCCAATGCATCCTGGATGTATGTCACGTGGACGTGCGATATATCCCCCCACTTGACTGACAGCGCCGCTTCCCGTATGCTCATCGCTGTAGTCCCAGCCGATCGGTACATCCTGGATCCCGCCACGGGCATTAACCTCACCCTGCAGACACTGTACTTGCATATTGCCAAGAGCTGCAACAAGCTGTCGCAGGAAGGTGTCAAGATTTCAGACCCTGTAACCCATCAGACGGTTGCTCGACTTGCTACAGCAATGTTATTTGTGCAAATGCATGTACTAATTCTAATAAGAATACTATGTTGGCCTGTCTTCCCGCGATCGTGGGTTGAGGTCATGGATGTGCGAGCATATGTCACTGGGTTCAGGGGCGACTGGAAGGCTCTGAAGCAAACCTTCAATTTTACTCGGTATGCAGATCAGGATGCAGCCACTTTGTTACATTGCTCTAGGACTCCTAAGCGACTATATGGCTATATAACCCAATAAGTCTTCGAGTGTCTCTGCAACTTAATTCTTTACGGTTTAAAGTTTTGGGTTCGGAAGCTTAATGTTATAGGCCAAGCTAGACCACCATCCTTAAGGTATGCTGGATGTGCCTCGCGACGAAGGGCGCTGAAGACATCCAGTACTCGTACACCAATATATCTGCGACAGCACCTTGGATGTCAACCATTGGAACCGTCCCTGCATGGAGGCTTTCGCCAAGCTATACGCTGCTGGATGGTTTTCATGTTGGCTTTATCCAGGCAGACTTGCTTCATGTTTGGCATTTAGGAACCGGAAGGGACCTAATCGGATCGGCTTTGGTATTCATGGTCAAGGCTGGGCTGTGCTTTAATGGTGCGACACAGGATATTCGGCTCAAGAATGCCACTGAAAGGCTGAGATCATATACCAAAAGGATGCGGCTTCCACTTAAGCTCAAAAAACTTTCGAAGAGCAAGTTGAACTGGAAGGCAAGGTGTATGCCCGAGCTTCGTTCCGGAGGTTACGACACCTATGTAGTTGGGCGATGGTTGGTGGACGATGTGCTTTGGAATCACAGTGCCGAGCTCCCAGCAGACCTCTGCACTGCCCTTTGGTCGTCCAATCAGTTTCTTTCGATCATGGCCAATGGTGGCCGGTGGCTGCTTAGAGATGAACAGAACAACAAAGAGATATTCGGAGCCTTGTTTATGCAGTCATACATTCGATTGGCCCGGCAAAGCATTGCAGACCGAAGCCGGCTCTACAGGATGAGGCCTAAGCTTCACATTTTGCATCACATTCTGATGTTTTCACCGCCTTCCCGGCTGAACAACCATGCTTATGCAACCTGGATGGACGAGGATTTCTTGCGTAAGGCCATGAAGGTTCACGCTAACACAGATCCGCGAGGAGCCTCCTTACGTGTGTTGCAGCGGTATCTCTTAGGGCTCCCCAAAACCTGGGACAATTTGCGGTAACTTGCGCGTGCCAGCAAAAGCCGTACTGCAGTCCGAAGGGCGGGACCGTGTCCAGCAGCATTTGCAGGAATTCCCAGCCAGGTCGTCGTCGATCAATATACATATATATATATATATACATATATGTTCGGGTGTATTTCTATATGTATGTATACATATATATATATATATACATATATATATATATATAGACTAGGGTTAATAAGTGTTATTTAAGTCCTTAATTTACGGAGCCCCCCAAACCTTAGACCTTAAGCTTTGTTCCTGCAGGTGCTTGCTGCTTAAGCTTGGGACTTCAGAGCTCTGAATTCATAAGCTTCTGCTGGTGCTTCGGTGGCTTGTTGTGGTTTGAGACTTTGGACTTAAGTAAGCCCTACCCTAAGAACAATTAGCCCCAAACCTTAACCATAGATCGAGCTGCAGTTTGTGTAGCTGAGGCCAGAGGATAAGCCCTGCCACGAATAACTAAACACTCAGCCAGTTCAGGGAATTCAGTCATTTATAATCCTTGGTTTCGAGTCGAGATGCATCTTCGAAGTCTAAACCTGGGAATCGGCAATCGACAATAGGATTCAGAAACGAAGCCAACCGAAACCCAGAACCCAAATCCTTAAACCTTAATCCCTAAACGTGTTTTTTGAAGGCTCTTGTTTTGTTCAAGAACAACTTTGGCTCAAACTTTGGCACATGATGCTGGAGTTAATGCTCTTGATGCACCTGATAGCTCATGATTCTCGCACACAGAGGGGGGGCGTGAAAACGGTATGGCCGTGAAAAGGCGGTCTGGCCATGAAAAGTTTTTTTCGTGGCCGCTAGTGGTATGACCGCAATAACCGTGGTCAAACAGACTCCCAGGTTTAAGGGGTCTCTAAGGGTTTCGGTTTCAATATAAGAGTTTAGGATAGTTTTAGGTTTTCGGGCTTGCATGGGGTTTGAGCTTAGGGCCCGGGACTTGGGATTTTGAGGTCTGGGGCTTCGGATAAACTACAGGCTCTCCCAGACCCTCAATCATTTCCAATCCTGCTTCCCTCGAACCCACAGCTAGTGAACCCGAAGCCATCGCACGCTCAGGACACAGCTGCGAATGTTGTGCGGTGCGCGAAAGCGCTTGAGGAGGAGGCTCCTTTGCTGCTAGAATGTATTCGGGAAATCTCGATCGTCAACCTGCCGAAAGCTGAGAGCAGACTTCACCCTCTAATCCGTGGCTGGGGTTTGGCAATTCCACTCGATCTGTATATCTTCATGAGAGGACTGCTGGCTGTGCCTATGATTAGGCCGAGCCAGTGGTTTGAGTATCTGCTTTGTAGAAAATCTTCGATTCTTTTGGGTGGATTTGAAACGCAGCATCCGGCAACACCGGGATTCCTTCGATCTTTCTGGGAAGCTTATAGAGGTGAGGAACCCCAGCACCGGGTTTTTCAAGACCACGCGAACGACCTTGACAAGTGTGTGCCGTACTGCCTTTTCAATGACGAAGGGAGGGGTCACAGAAAAAAACCCCTCCAAGTAGTGGCCTTGGAAACTGTATTTTCTGTGTCGAGCTTCGAGAAGTTCGAGATGCTGAAGGCGCATCCCTCTACATGGACTTCGACGATGTTTCAAGGAATCCAGCAGCACACGGTGAAGGGGTCATCTTACACATCGCGCATCCTGCTCTACGTGCTCCCCCACAACCTTTATAAAGGGAAGAAGAACAGGCTCTGGGATCTTGTCATGGACACTGTGACGCGAGATATGGAGCAGCTTTTTCATCGTGGTGTGCAAGTGGATGGAGCCACCTTTTACCCCGTGCTCATCGCCGCAAAGGGTGATTCACCCGCACTGATTAAGCTTTTCAAGCTGGGCCGCTCTTTTACTCGTTGGGAGGGCAAGGCAGGGGTCTGTCCGTACTGTTTAGCAGGCCAACCAGGGATTCCCTGGGAAGACCTCACAAAAACAGCAGCGTGGCGGTCTACCCGGTACACTACAAGGCCATGGTCCCGGCAACACCCACCCAGCATTGCATCTGTGCCGTTTTCAGATGTTCCAGAGAGGTGCATAAGGCCAGACCTCATGCACATGGTGAAGTTGGGGATCGGGCGGCATTTTCTAGCCTCGGCCATTGTTTGCTTGGGGGAGTGGAGCATCTTTGATGACGGGAACAAGATTCTCAGTGTGGAAGGTCTACTCGACACTGTACATCAAGACTTCGAGTACTGCTGTAAGCATGAACTCAAGCAGACCGCCAACTTGAAGCAGTTCACAAAGGACCTGCTGCACTGGCCACGACGGTCATCCTACCCATGGGGCGGATTCTTGTCCAGTTAGCTTTCGTTCCATCATGAAGTAATGCCACCCCTCACTCAAGGAAACATACTGTTCTACAATCAAAATAATTCCGATTCGTTTTTGCATCCTCTAGCATTCTAGCCATGGTGTTTTCGAAGCACTGAGTTGCATTGCCGAGGATGGAAGGCCTCTGATACGATGATTCTCCTTCGCTGGCTGTTGAAGCTAGTCACGACTGGCCCTGTTCTACGTGATGCTTCAGGCCGCACTGGGGTTTCCTTGCAGGCGCATTTTGCCGCCGATGCCACCAAACAGTTGGTCTGCTGTGCATTGCAAGATGGCGCTTCGGCTCTTCTGCGCATGTTTCAGATTCTTTACAAGACTGATGTTTGGTTGGATAGAGAGGCCGCTACAGCTGTAGCTGATGCCATTGATCTCTTTGCCAATGTGTATTGCTGTCTCGCGGGCATCTTTCATCGAGAAGTGAAGCAGTCAAGGTTCCACATGGAGCCCACGCTCCATCATTTTGCACATGTGTCTGAGCGTATGCGAGAAGTGTTGGCGACTGGTGCTAACAAAGTTTTGTCCCCTGCATGTTTTCTGTGCGAGCAATCGGAGGACTTCGTCGGCCGCATAAGCCGGCTGGCGAGACGATGCGCTGCCCGCACATGCGGGCAGCGAACCCTACAGCGCTATTTGATCAAGGTCTGTTTGGAGTGGGAACGCGCGTGAAATGATTCCTAGGTCCTAGTGTGGGTGCACTCTGTTTTCAAGAAACCCTCAAGATTACATCCCCAGCTCACCGTTAATGCTGAAATGGCTCTGCCATTGACTCCTCCACGCTGTGGTCGCCACAGCAGCACGCCCAGGCAACCATTTTACAGGGGCTTGGTAGTCTGTTGAACTTAGAGGTTCGATTTAGATTCGGATGAGGTGGGAAGGTCTGAATCACTTCGGGAGTCCATGACGAGGTCCATTCTTGTTCAAGTACAACATGCAGTGCATGTGAGGTCTGATTCATCTTGATCAATAAGCACATTTCTGATATGGCACATTTATGGTATCAGGTCCATTTCGGGAACTGCTTCTGGGCAGCCCAAAAAAACAGCACCAAAAGGAAGTCCAGGTATGGCTTAATTAGGCGGGTATTTGTGTTTAATTTTGAGGGCTCTTTTCCGCCTACACACCGGCACGGCCGACGGAAGCCTACGTACCTAGACGCGAGCTAAATCGGCTCCCTCGTTTACCTCCGCTTATAGGAAGAGAAAACGCGATCAAAAGTCGACCCCGGCCATCGCAGAGTTTAGGGTCTAGGGTGAAGGGACTTCAGTCTTCGCAACTTCTGGGATGGCAACGACCCATACTATATGGGCAGGGAGGTGGGCTTTGCAGTCTTGAAGGTTCCTTTTCTTGGGGGATTTGGAGTTTCTTCATGTCGGGAGTCTGGATTATGGGGATCAATGCACAAAGATGCAGGACGTGCCGTAGCCTTCACCTAGACTCAAGTGTTTTCGGCGTCTCAAAACACAATCTGCCTGGTTGGTGGTAGAACCCAAGCTAGGAGATTCAAACAGCTTCGGCAAACAAAAAGCGGTCGCCGAACGCTGCTAAACCGTAGAATCCCATGCGGCCATAGCATGGGATGTGTTGTTTTCGAAAACTGGGCATGATATTGGTTTTGCGACTTGGGTTTCCTGTTTAGGATAGTCTTCGTCTGGCTTATAGCGGATCTGTGATGGCAAGCAAACCCATGAAGATGCCAAAGAAGGACCCTGATGCCTGCGGGACCTTGATTGCCCACAACCCCTGCACACTGAAGCCTCGTAGTGCCAGACAGAGGCCTCATGAAGCATGCAAGGCCTTGGGGCATAACATCGAAAACACGCAACGAATCTGCCAACGAAACTGCCCAGACCCTCAGAAGGTTAAAGAACAATGGCGTGATAAAGATTAAACTAACATCCTCAACATCCCAACGTCCGAACGCGACTAGAACCTAGCGCGACAGGTCATCTCTCTTGCGCAAAATAGCCGTGGAATATCACAAATGGCGCACGCGAATTCAGAGAAGGATAGATGGATAGGTAGATAGATAGACAGATAGATAGATGGATAGATAGATAGATAGATAGATAGGCAGATAGATGGAAGGTAGTTGCGTAGGTAGATAGGTCGGTAGGAAGATGGATGGATAGATAGATAGATAGATAGATAGATAGATTAGGAAGATAGATAGGTAGATAGATAGATAAATAGATAAGCAGACATATCGACTGATAGACCGATAGATAGGTAGATCGATGGATAGAATGATCAACAGATACATCTAGATTTGTAATACAGGTCGGTAGGCAGGCAAGTAAATATATACATCCATGTTTATATTAAACTATTCAAGATGTAGCAGACCTCTGTACCGAACATCCTCGTCTGAGACCACGCATCTCTTGCTAGTGTCCACAGGAGCCTTACACACCAGAAGTAAAAGCCGTCCAAACCTGCCCCTTAGACATCAAACCTACATACTATTGGGGGCTGTCTTACACATTCTTACGTAGCGTTGGTGCTATGAAGAACAGGGCCCCCTTAAACCCCAAGCCCGAAGAGCCCTAAACCCTAAACCCTAAACCCCAAATCTAAAAACCAAATCTTAAGCCCTGTCAATTTCATCCAAATCTTAAGCCCCGTAGATTTTCTGAAGTGCGGCGAGTTGCTCTAAGGGCCGCCTGGTGGACCTCTTCCTTGGGCCCCTCGGTGACCTCGCTGGGATCTTGTTACAAACTAGGCAGGCCTTGGGGATATTCGTTATTTACGCTTTTTAGGGTTTAGGGTTCGGGTTAGGGTTTGGGGTTTTGGGGTTTATTCTTCAGAGGCTTTCCAAAACGAGGGTTCAGGGCTCCCATGATATTAGATATATGCCTTAGGGTTTGGTTACTATAAGAGGGTTCCCATGATATAGGGTGTGGGGGTGTTCCATGAGGGTTTTGAGGTTTTGATTTTACTACCATGAACAGAAGGTGTGCATTTTGCTGAGGCCACCTTCACGCAAACTCCAAGATTGTGAACCCTGAGCCTCCGATGAAGCTCGCAGTTCAATCAGCAGAGCACCCAACTCCCGAAAGCCTCCGGGTTGCTGCGTTCCCTGGCTCAAAACACGGTAACCGTTTTAAGTAAGACACTGCTATGCAAATTAGCCTCGAATGATTTAAGGTATGATGCAGTTACATCACGTTGTCAAGTGAGCATTTCGGGCCCTTAAACACCAACCAGGTCTGCAAGCGGCGTCAAACAAAAGGCTGAACGATGCCAAGAAGCTTTCGGCAGGAGACCCCAAACACAACACCCTAAACCCCCAAGCCCAAAATCTCAAGCCCCTAATCCCAGATCTGAAACCCCAATCCCTAAACCCTAAACCCTAAACCCTAATCCTAGATCTGAAACCCCAATCTCCCCCCCCGCTGCCTTCACAGTCTCTCCAACCTCGAGCATCCGCACGACGTCGGAGTTCGAGGTAATTGTCTTTTGAAGCTTTGCCTTGGACGGTTTAGGGTTTAGGGTTTAGGGAGTTTTGACAAGGTTAGGCTTCAATGGTTTAGGGTTTAGGGTAACTGGGTTTCGTGCAAGTTCTACTAGAACTTCTATGGCGGTTTTGTTTTACGGGTCCTATAAGAGTTCCATAGGAGTGCAGAGGTTAGGTTGCGATATTGACGTTAGGAAGTTCGCAAGTAGGTTCATAAAGCGTAGCTTCATGCAATTTTTGAGGGTTTATACGCTGATGATGTCTCGCAGGTAAGAATACGATGCAAGTAGTACCAACTAGAATCTGGAAACACCTTAGCCGGTCCTAAACCCACGGCTGCAGGGTTTGCTCAGCTGGAGTATTCTGTTGTTCAGGTGAAATGTAAGCAAACGCCTGACTAGTTTCAGTTTTGGTGTTAAAAAGGGATGCTACTACTTGTGCTAACTTTCAGACATCTAGAACGGCATGGGGTAGGGAGGCGGGAGCTGTCTTCTGCAGAAGACCGAAGAACGGTTTATAATACCCATCCGGAGTGAAAAGTACTCACACCTACGGTGGCCGTCCTAACCATCGACTTTGTCTACATGCATGCCAAACACTACGCCACAAGCCACAGCCGCAATCCCCAAGACCCACTAGGCTTGGGGAGATTTACATATTCATTTAGTCCTAATTACCACTACTCTCATAAATCCGACTCTAGATGCACTGCTAGGTAGTGTGGTATCTTCGAATTTGTTTCTGATATAAGGGCCTTCAAAATTAGAAAAGGCTTTTGGGGCCAATTATACTAGACCCCCCCCCAATAACTAGTGTTTGTAATTATATCTAGGCCCTTCCCGAACATGTTTTGGCAAAGAGCTGAAGCCTCAGAGTTAGGAGCTTGGGGTTCGACGAGGCTTGGTTTCCTATTCCCTGACCAGTGTCCTATACCCTATAGCAATAGAACTGTAGTGTGGTATAGTATAGCATAGTGTAGTGTAGTATAGTATAGTGTAGTGTAGTATAGTATTGCATAGTGTAGTATAGCATAGTATAGTGTAGTATAGCATAGTATACTGTAGTAAGCAGGCAACTAACCAGCAGCCCAAAAGGTTCGAAGCCTTAAAGCCCATCGCGCCTGCACGAACCCCAACATATAATCAGCCCTAAACACTACCGGGGCTCCCACTTCCTTCACAACTGCATAGTGTGCCTTGCTCGCCTGAGCAGAGAGGGCTTTGTCAGTGAGAATCCAAATTGGGTAGCTGTCAAAATCATGGATCCTTTTGGGGGTACCCTAAATAATAGGTGCCGTATTATGATAAGGACCCAAAGAGGGACCATCATGTTGACAACCACCCAGATGGGGATGGAAGCAGCTTGTAAACAAGACAACCCAATGTGGGCGCCTACTACCTCATGTGGAACAAGTTACTACAAGCCCATAAGCCTACACTGCAAACCTCGAACTCCATGACCACCCTAAACTCCAAGCCTCAAAATCCCGAACACCTAAACCCTAAACCCCTAAACCCTAAACCCTACTCAAGGGCCTTGCAAAGCATAGGGAGCTTCAACAACCTGCTTGTCCAGCATCCCAGTCGGAACTAAAGGGTTTAGGTTTAGGGATTGGTGCGATTTTATCGGCGATACGGTGCCCCCCCAAGAAGGTTAAAGGATAGCTACTCTACTTTGTGGGATTGTACCCGGGATATGGTACCCCCAAGAAGGTTAAAGGATAGCTACACTACCAGGGCAAGGACCAAAAGGGGTCTCCAGAAGCGGTGGCTCAACATCAGCGATCGAAGTCTGGTATTGTAATTACACCTTTCACTATCCTGCGTAGGGAGTGTTTAGGATTTTAGGGTCTGGGGTTTAGGGTCGATCCCGATATGAAGCCTCCTGGAAGAGAATGTGTTTGTGGCTCTTCAATTACAAACCGTCTTGCCTGAACCCTCAAACTTCCTAGCCACAACAACGACACCAAGTAGTGCATCAGCATATCACACTGTACATAGCCCAAGAGAAGTCCAGGAGCCAACTTATACGCAAGGCCTCTACACCCCTCAAGTTGCGAACCGCAGGCCCCAAAGTCCTAAACCGACCACGGTTTAGGGTTTAGGGCTTTGGGTTTAATATAGGATTTATAGGGCAAGGCCCCGAGACCTAGAACTCTGAACACCTGAAAATCCTGAAAGCCCCGAAGACCGAAATCCTAACAAGTCACACGGCTCTGCAGTGCTGCAGGCATACCCTACACCCTTGTAGTACCCTGTAGAGTAACCCTGATAGAACCCCTAAAGAACCCTTACCCTACGGCTCAAAATAACCCAAAAGCCTAAAATAATATGGTCTTCAAAAGCCTTAAAATATGAGTCCTTATGAAGCCTTAGGGTTAAAGTAACGCTGAATAAAGCGCGCACGCCGAAACGCCGGGCTGAGCGGACAGGCGGTGGCGTAGGAAGTCCCGGCGTTACCTTTCACCGTGACCCATCCTACCTGACGGAGGCAAGGGCCACCGGGGTTTAGGGTTTAGGGGTTTAGTGTTTAGGGTTTAGGGGTTAAGGGGTTTAGGGTTTAGGGTTAAGGGGTTACGGTTGGGGATCCAGGTCTGAAGCCTGTAGGGATTAGCATGATTGGCGTGTAAGGGGCCAGAGGATTGGTGGTGGTTTGGGCTGAGAATCTTGCAGAAAAACCAAACCCTACACCCCTACCTTGGGCCGTGAAGATCTTATCACCTCAACAAGACGGTTTAAATAAGTTTAGGGTTTAGAGTGTCGGATAGTGTCGGGTGAAGGGGTTGGGGTTTAAGGTTATAGAATCAAGCTGGTAAGTAAGAAACAGACCTACAATTTCACTATGGGCCATGTGGAGTGAGCGGAGAGGCCCGCACCATCTCTCGACCTCCCTACAATCAACGTGGAGCTGGGTGTTCTGCAAGAGCCCGCGAGGGACTAGGCCAGCTCGGGCACAGCTGACTGACTGCAGCGTGCCCAACCCTAAACCCTAAACCCTTAAACCCCTAAACCCTAAACATCAAGGCCGGTATGATCGGCATGCGTGTGGTCTCAAGTGTGCCATAGCAAACCAGTCGAACACTCTTCCTGTATCGACGTACCGTGCTGTTGATTCAGACGAAAGGAGCAATGACCGGAAACCTGCATGGTTTACTCAGGCAAAAAGAGTAATGAGTAATGACCGGAAACATGCTCTGAAAACAAAACCCATGCCTGACAGACACTTGCCTCTCCACCACCTTAGCCCTGCAACCAAGAAAACAAAAGACTGCGGCCTGAAGACAAAACAGCACGGTCAATCCTGAGCCCCTTTGCCTCTCCCTACACCAAACTGAATACTCACGAACCCTAAACCTAATGAGTCCACTACCCAGTAATCAACTCTAAACCTAATGAGCCAACTACCCCTTAATCAACAAACTCGAAACCCTACGCGGGGTAAATAGACCGAAATGCCTTGGTCCACAAAAAAACAACTGAGCTTTTTCCTAAAAAAAAAAAGAAATGCCTTGGTACAAAAAACAACTGAGCCCTGGCCTGGTCATCGTCGAGAGTCCTGGCCTTCACCCGGGTCACCCCAGATTCCTGCCGTCTCAAAGTTCAGCGCTTGCGGCTTAACCGGGTTTAGGGTTCAAGGGTTTGGGGCTTATAGGGCTTCTGGGGTTCAGGGTCCAGGGGCTTCGGGTTTAGGGTCTGGCGGCGTTTAGGGTCTCGGGGCTTAGGGTTGAAGGATTTAGGTTTGGCGGGTTTAGGATCTACGGGTTTAGGGTTCGGGGTGAGCTTTGCAGTAGAGATTGCACGGTCAGAATGATCAAGAACGCTATCCCCTCATAATCCACCAGATATGATACTGTCCCCCAACACTTTTATGGCTAAAGGCCTTCGAAGGTCACCAGATACGGGCCCAGAGTGAAGGTTTCCAGGGCTCTGCAGCTTAAGGTTGGGCAAAGTTCAACGTGTTCGCGGGCTTCTGATTCCGCAGCTTGTTGGGAGCCCGCTTGAGGTTTCGGGATTGACAGACCAGGACTGAGGGTGTGCGACTCCAAAGCGTCATGGAGAATCCAAAGGAAAACCCTGAGGCTATTCGGAGGTTGTGCTTGCTTGGGCTCTACATTGCAATTGCAGGGATACGAAGATTCTGACAAGGAGGTGCAATAGTGTTTCGACATACATCTGCGGTGGTCGGTATGAGACTAGCAACACCACTTTCAAGGCCCCGAAAGAACATCCAAAGTACCCATCCCACGCCCTGCAAGCCCTAATCTGTAATTCGACCTCTCCCTCTTGAAGCCCTCGACCAAAAAACATCAAAACCCCCAAAAACCTGCAGCTACAAAACCGAATCACTGCTGGTAAAACTCTAAAACTCAGGCTGTAAAAATCGCGAACCACGGCCTCTTGAACCAGAGGGCCCTCCACGACGGCCATGATTTCGCCGACTTGGAGCTTTTTGACTACCTGCTGCCAGTCTTTCATTTAGGGTTTAGGGTTCTAGGGTTCAGGTTTTAGGATTTCGGATTTAAGGTTCAGGGTTAGTTTTTGTTTATGGTTCGGGGTTATGAGCTGAAAGTACAGGGCTGGGGGCTTCAGGGTTTACGGCCGTGTGCACTGTCGCATCCACGACTGGATCCTGCATGCTTGCCATAGGGGGGAGGCGGGTGCCCAACTTCGGTGCTTCCTTTCCGGGATACGTTTGGACATCACCCCTCCTACGACATAGACTACTTAGCACTCGCAATCGTAAGTGTGACATCAGAAACAACATAAAACACAACCAAAGATAAGTGGCAGTGCAAAAGTGCACACATAGAACGGGGCATGAAGGCTTCTGCCGTAAGCGCACCAATGGGTGGTTAAGAGTTTGTGATAGCAGTCAGGCAGCTTGGTCTCCCATCCCTTAACGAGTCTGTGTTCACATCTAAACCCTAAGCCCTACACCCTAAACTCCAAGCCTGAAAAAATGACACCCTAAGTCTCAATCTCAACACACCCGAAGCCTGAGGCCTCCCTTGCAAGGGCCCCGAAACTGCAAAACCCAAAACACTATTCAAGCAAAGGGATTAGGGCGTGGGGCAAAAAAAACCAAGCCAGAAATATGATTTCCGAGGCCAAACACTCTGTATGAACCAGAAAGCCCTACCCACAAGAGGGAAGCACCGAAGGGGCCTTAATAATTTGAATAGGGTTTGGGCTTATACTATACCATAATTAGAATAAGGACCTTCCCAAAATAGTATACATAGGTAATTATTAATTAAGGCCCCTATATTACTCTTCACTCTAGACCCCCATATAAACGCTGACCGCCTTGCAGTCCTTGATGTCGAAATTGTCTGTGATCGCGACCTTTGCAATCCCAACTCTGACGCGGTGGGTTGCACCAGGCTTTTTTACAGGCTCTCGCACAGTCTGATGATGACGACGATGACGATGACGACGACGATGACGATGATGACGATAGTGATTATCAAGAAAAAGATGATGATGATGATGATGAGGATGGTGAGGATGATGGGAAACTGGATGTGTGCCGGGAGGTGGCTAACACGCGATACTTACCCATCACAAACTGCAAGCAGAAACGCACATGACTGGCAGCCTCAAGTTGCCACGTGGCCCCTGTAATGTAGCGGCCTAAATAATTACCAATACTATTTTGGGGGGTTCTTTATTATATAACTATAGTAAAATGGGCCCCAAAATCCTATTCTAATTCTTAAGGCATCTACACCCTAAACCCTTATTAGAGTAGCCCTTATAGAACCCTGTAACGAACCCTTTCAAGGAACCCCCCCCCAAAAAAAAAAAAACATTAAGGCCCTATATTAAGGTTCAGGACTTTAGGGACTCTTGGCTCAAAGCTTTTCCTCTTCAAGGGAAACCCCAGAGACCCTAGACCCTGAGGCCCAGACCTTACCAGACTCCACAGAACAACTGATACCAAAGGCCGGAAGCCTAGTGACCTAGTGCTTATAGGGCTTAGGGTGAATATCGAAACCGAAAGCATGTACCCTGAAGCGTAAAATCTAGCTATGCGCCCTCGACCCTGGACCTTTAAACTCTAACCCCAAAATATCCCTAAACTTTAACCCTTAACCCCAGCAGCCAAGTGCCCTGCTGTCGACACGCAAGTGTAGAACTTGCCTTCCCCTTCGGCAAAAACCGTGCCCTGCAACAAGCACTTTGGTGCTGGGGTCAGCGGGTTTTGTGTGTTATATGGTTTAGGGAAGTTTCTCGCCAAGCTCTGAATAGGACTGCTGACTAGCATGCTATGCCGCATGAAACGACAATCTCTACAATCACTACAGCATGCTATAAGAACCATCTCCTGCACCTCCCGTGCAAATCATATTGAAAGAGCCCGCTGTTGATACAACGGTGTTCAGTGTTGGATGATCAATCGACCACGCCACGTTCAACCTGCATGCATGAAGTACATGTCGAAATCCTAATTGGCGCAATACTTTAAGCTTGGACTTGCCCTGTGTTCCCAAACTTTGCACGCACATATTTCATTACAAATCACATGTGCAACCACTGCATCGCAAGCAGGCCAATCTTACCGGCAACGGCATATAAAAAATGAACGCGGGATGACAGCTCGGTGCTGAGACTCCGCCAAGACAAACTCAAACAACTGCGCAACGAGACCGCTCGTGTACCAAACAGGCGCCTTAGCTCATCTTAACAGATTCTTCAGGTGACAGCGCAAAAGAAAAAGATGCCATTCGACCGAGACCAATAACAACAAGCACCTGATGCAAACGGCAGTCCAAAGCTCTTAAAACTCGCGAAACGAAATCCATACACTGGGTCGAAAGGAGAGAAACCAACACCTGAAGATAAAGACGCTAAGCCAAAAAGCATGCACCCAACATCCACAACCCCGAACCCTAAGCCCCCAAACCCTAAACACTTAACCACAAAGCCTAAACCCTAGTTTATCAACAAACGGCGCCTGCTTATCCCGGATGCTGAACCAGCCGCTGGCTTTGTCAGACAACGCCTGCGGAATTCTCGGGTCAGGGTAAACTTCAAGGGTTCAGATCTGGCTTAGCAAGGGTCTCGTAAATAAGTATTCTGCAGGAAAGCTTCAGTATGAGTTGGTATATATTAAAACTGGTTACTTCAAGGGCTAAGATATGGCTTAGCAGGGGTCTCGTATTTAAGTATTCTGCAGGAAAGCTTCAGTATAAGTGTTGGATGAAGTGGTATACATTCAAACCGCTGATAGCCCCTGACTCACTACACTACAACATACCGCAGACCTGCTCCAATCATTAAGGCCATTATCTAAGCCCGTTTAAACCATATAAAGCCTTAATTTCCGGGGAACCCTAAAAAAACCCTGTTTAAAACCATCAAGGCCTCCCGTACTAGGCGTTATAGGGTCTACGTTAAGCCTCAACCCTTGAAGCCCTGAGGTCCGACATACAAGGACTACCCAAAAGAAACACAATAAAACTACAAGTTGAATGACCCGTTGGGTATTCAGAATAACAACTGAAAGATGTTTCGCAGGAACATTTGAACATTCAGGGAATTTAGGGCCCAGGTTGTAACGCAGTGGGAATCGCGGACTCTTGTGCAAGTTCTTGTGGTGCCGCGTGTGACTTCCGGGTTTGGCGGATGTAGGACTCCGGGTTCAACGATTGAAAAAGCAGAGTACATCATGGAGAAACAAACATATACCCAAACCAGTCCAGCCAACACACACACACAAAATGAAGCGGTCGGAGCTACTGTACATCATGTTAAAACCTATGGATGCCTTTAAGCTTGACAAGCGGCAAGAAGCCTTCTCAAAGTCCCTAAAACGTTTAAACCCTAAACTTATAAGTCCTCAACTTCTCAATCGTAAACCTCTATCGTCTCTAAACCTTAACCCCCAAAGCTACAAAATGGCATGATAGTGGGCGATGACCCCTTAAAATCATGGAGCTAAAATCCTTAAAGCCAATAGGGTTTTTGGATCCCCCGAGGCACAGCCCTAATCTCCAAGTCGCTAAACCCCACCCACTTAATCCGCAAGCCCAACGCCCCAAAATCCTAAACCCCCAAACTCCAAAACCCTAAAGCCCCTAGAACCCTAAAACCCCAAGATCCTAAAACCTCTTTAGCCCCCAACCCCTAAAACCCCTAAAACCCCCTAAAACCCCCTAAAACCCCTAAAACCCCTAAAACCCCAAACCCCTAAAATCCCTAGAACGCCAAAACCCTAAAACCCCTAGAGCCCTGAACCCTAAACCCCAAAATGCCTAGAACCCTAAAACCCTCAAAACCCCTGTCGCCTTAAAACCCTAAACCCGATAACCCCTAGAGAGCCCTAAACCCCCTAAAACCCCCCAAAACCCCTGGAGCCCTAAAATTCCTAAAACCCCAAAACCCCCTGCCGCCCGAAACGGAATCCCCTCTCCGGTGGCCTGGCATCTTGCTCTCAGGCCGGGTGGGAAGGTCTCCTCCAAAGGCTTTGGGTTTCAGGTTTGGGGCCTTAAAGCAGGCGTACTATCAGGTTTCCTTTAAAGGGCTCTATAAGGGTTGAGGCTTTGGTTTTTAGGGCTTGGGGGTTTAAGATTCTCCTCCGAGGGCTTAAGGTTTCAGGCCTGGAAGGGTAGGGTTTAGGGTTCAGGGTTTAGGGGTTTAGGGGTTTTAGGGTTTAGGGTTTAGGGGTTGAGGGGTTGAGGGTCTAGGGTTTTATGGATTAGGGTTTGGGGGTTTCAGGGTTTGGAGGTTTAGGGGTTTCAGGGTTGAGGGATTTTAGGGGTTTAGGGTTTTAGGGTTTCAGGGCTTTAGGGTTTTAGGGGGTTTAGGGGTTTAGGGTTTGAGGGGCCTTAAAGTGCACTATAAGGCTTCCTGTTAAGGGGGTACTATAAACTTTCGGCTTTAGGGTTTAGGATCTATAGAGTTTAGGATTTAGGCTAGGGTTTAGGTGTTTAGGGGGATCGTCTCCTAGCAGGCCAGGTGCCTACGTAGTGGGTTACTGTCCCCTAAACCGTATCTAAACCTTATAGTACCCATAACAAGGTAACTTACTCAAGAGGTGGCTGGGCTCCCAGGGGAAGACCTAACGGCTTCAGCCTGACAACGACCCCTGGACCAGCCACCGGAAGCCTATTTCCAAACCGCAACCCTGAATCCTAAACCTCTAAACCCTAAACCCTAACCCCTAGCCAAACCCTATATAAAGCCCTAGAAACCCTTAAGGCGCCAAGTGAAGCCTCGCAGCCTCCAAATACGAACCACTTGTATAAAACGGTCATAGAAGCCCAAACCCTCATAGAACCCAGAAAGCCCATATCCTAACTTCAAGTTCAAGGTTCGAGCTCCGAAACTCCGAATTGTAAGCCGTAGGCTTGCTCCTTCTTGGGCCCTTCCAGCATTTCCATGACCTTCCAGGCATCGGGAATCCTAAAATGCACGTAAAGGTAGTGGGTTCAGAGAGCTTCGATTGTTTTGATACTGCAGAAACCACACATAAAATGTCGCAAAACCACTTGGAAGCACACATGTTTGGCACGGCGAACTTATCTGACATTCTTGCTGTCACGGGAGTGAGTGTGTGTGTGTGTGTGTGTGAGACAGCTCCAAGGCATCACCATGGACTCTAAGCTCCCACACTCTAAAAACCCCAATCCCCAAACCTAAACCCAATGCCCTATACCCTATATACCCTAAACCCTAAACTCTATACCCTAAACCCTATTCCCTAAACCCTGTACCGAAACCCTGGATGATCGTTGCAACCGGCACCTCACCGCTCTTCAGCATGCGAACTGGCTCGCCCTCGCCCACTTTGAAGCTGGGGCCCAGAGGCACCTGCTGAGCAGCTCGTGGAGGACCCTTGCGGGGTTCAGGGTTTAGGGCTTAGGGTAAACGGTTTAGGGTTTGGGGTTTGGGGCGGTAGGGCTTGAAGGTGTTTAAAGATTTTTGATAAAGGAACTTCGAAGCAGGAAGCCCAACCCTACGCCGACCCCCCAGTGACCCCTCAACCCTAAACCCTAAACCCCACTAAACCCTAAAAGAAACCCTAAACCCCAAGCCCTAAACCCCACTAAGCCCAAAAAGAAATCCTAATCCCCAAACTGGTAAACCCCAAACCTTAAACCGCAGGCGCCTCATCTGTCCCGGAGACGGTGTAGAAGGGCTTCTCCGTCTCCTTGAGGAAGATGGATCCCTGCCGCACCGTTCTGAACTATCAAGTAGGGTTTAGGGTTTAGGGTTGGGCGTAGGGTTTTTTGAGGGCCCTTTTCATGTCCGCTCTGCAGCGTCTCTCAAGCCCATGTGGGCAGGCATATATGATCCCGGTTCGGCCGGCCCCCCCCCCCTCCCCCCCCCAATGGTTCCTCCTCCCCCTCCCTGTGGTGTGGGGTGGTTGTGGGTTGCTTCCCCCTCCCTGCTGTGGTGGTGTCTTGTGGTTGGGGAG
>CAJNDV010033168.1:10608-36023 GCA_905221635.1 Symbiodinium sp. CCMP2456
TAGGGTTTAGGGTTTAGGGGTGACCTGTGTAGTAGCCCCCAGCCTCTCTAAGGGCGCGGGCCTCTAGGTGCGACTTTACACTTTAGGGCTTAAGGGTTCGTAGGGCCCGTGTACACATACCCAGAGGGTCCAAGTACCCAANNAGGGTCCAAAAACCACTCAGAGTATGGATTTTGGGGCCTAAAACCTTACTATTTGGGTCCTCGGACCCTCTGGGATACAGTATAACCTGAGGTTTAAGGGTTAGGGTTTAGGGATTAGTGTATACTGAGGTTTAAAGGTTCGGGGTTTTTTGGGCTTCGCTATAACCGGTTTTTTAGAGGGTCCCTGTACAAATATGGCATATACTTAGCTTAAAGGTTAGGGTTCTTTAGGGCTTGCAATATACGACTTTACAGGGTTCTTGTAGCTATATGGTATGTACTTAGGTTTGAGGTTCGGGTTCATTAGGGTTTTCGTATATACGGTCTTGTAGGGCCCATGTCCCCACACAGTTTAGGGTTTAGGGTTTAGGGTTTAGGGTTTACTTGGGCCCGAATTGCATTTCCGGGAAGCTACACTAGCAGCCTGTAAGGAACATGGGCCCTTGGCTCTGTAGTAGGTTTCTGCCTCTTGCACCTTATGCCCGCCACACATCTACCTCAAAGAACCCCTAAACCCTAAACCCTAAACCGGAACACTAACAAGCTTCCAAAAGGCGCAGTGGAACCCTTCAACAGGGTAAAGCAGTGAGGTACACGGACGTACGGGGCATCCTTGCCCCGATCTTACTAGGTAGGCCTTGATTGGGTACCCTTTTGCCTATTATTCCTTATTTGGCGTTAATAAGGGAGCCCGTGAAAGGCAAAGGGCATGAGGGTACCACTGGCAAACCCAGTTTAGCTTCTCCAACTTGGGGGCATGTGGTTCGCGCACTTTCGGGCTCGATTCTTGAGTTTTGGGACAAGAGGCATTTTATTTCGGGGGTCCTCTGACCTCGGCAGTTGGAGAAAAACCCCGACCCCTTAACCCTGTTCTCCTGGCTCTATACGACCTAAACCTCCAAAGCCCAGACCAAGACTTGTTCAGTGAAGCAGCCGGATAGAACATGTCCGTGCGCACTTTGCCGTCCACCTGGTGCTGGCCCCACGACTTCACGAGCCCTTGATAAGGGGGTAGCCACTTAGAGGCTTCAGAACTCAGTAAGCAGCTGGAGCCCTAAACCCTAAACCCTAAACCCTAGTCCCTGAACCCTAAACCCTGAACCTATTTAGGCTCCTCCTCGACTCGCCTGCAACTCGGGGGTCGTAGGAAGGGTTAGCAACTCAAAGACTGGTTGTGCTTCCCAAACCGTGAACACCCGAAGCCTTTCATGCAATGCCCTAAGGGTCCAAGTACCCATTCTTTAAGGACTTTGGGCCGTTTTTGGGTACCTAAAACCATAAATAAGGACTACTTGGACCCTTAGGGATGTAGACTACTAAAACCTGGAAATGCAGTACCATCCTTTCGGACAGCCTATCGTATGGCTAGCTGTCTATAGTAAGGAAAGGAAGGGCACCGAAAAAACACCAACAACTGGCGCTACACTCTCGGGTCTAGGTTTCTTGTGGCACCCTTCAAGAACCCTTAAAGGACCCCTTGAAGAAGCACCCCTTAGGGAACCCTTCAAGGAACCCTTTGAGGGAATGGAAGCCTCAAAGGAGGACCCCTGAACGGTTTAGGGTTTAGGGTGTAGCTGGGCTTCTGGGGCTCCCTGTCTTTCAAAACCCCTGCCGGTAGTAGGGGACAAGGCTTCGGTCTGCTAAGCTTGGCTTTCCGCTTTAAGGGTTTTGGAGCCTTCATGGTTAGGATGGGGATTGAGGGTATGTTCTACTACACTTATATAGAGACTACCCTGAACCCTAAACCCTATGGAGTTTAGAGTCTACCGCTGTAAGAACTCGGGGGAGCCTTGATCAGCCGCTGCATGACAATCATCTTCACCTGCGTGCGTCTAGTGGGTTCGCGTTAAGGAACCTACTTTAAGTTACCATGATATATAAGTTTATATAAGGAAAGCAGATTCTTACTATCATTATAGATCCCCACAACGGACCCTAAACCCTGAACCCTAAACCCTCTAAATTACTTGAATTCCTTACTAACGAAGAGCCTAGTCTAGCATCTCTGAACGCAGGCAGTGCAGGAGTTCGTCGTTCAGGGCTGCGGGGCCCGAGCCCTGAATTGATTTACGCTGCACAACTTTCCAGAGGAGAGACTGTCCACGCAGTGGCTGGAGTTCGGGTTTAGTCCTTTCGTTTTTTTCGTATAGGGTTTGGGCACTTAAGCCTAAACCTTAAACCCTAGAGTGTTAGAATCGGTTTGGGCACTTTTGGTTTTCGGATTTGGGGCTCGAGGGTTTGGGATTCAAGAGCGGATGCAGAGATATATGATTTCAGGGTAAGGGACGTCGCTAGCTACTACACATCTCGAGCCCTAAATTAAGGGAAACATGACCCTATCATTCGGGGCTCGTTTGCATTTGTTCTGCAGGGGGGTGTATGGGTTTAGGTTTTGAGAGAGAGCAGCTTTGGTGTGCTGTGGCCGTGCCAGAGTTTCTGTGGAGTTTCGTTCAGCACCGGTCTACGGCATTGGGGGTTAAGGGTTTATAGGTGTCGGGCTGTCGGACAAGGGCTTATATAGTCTAGGGTGTGGGGGTTTCCCGGAACCCTGAACCCTAAATGCCGAAATCGTCAACCCTACACCCCTAAACCCCAAACCCTAAACCTGTCCAGGGTCTGCCTTTGGATGTAGGGCCATCGGCTTCCAGTTGAGGGTTTACGGGTGTAGCATCATCCATGCGAGGTTTTGGGTTCAGGGTTGGGGGTTCAGGTTTGAGGCACCTCGCGGTAGGTCAAAGCGTACTTGAGGCGCTGGCGCAGCATCACCTGGACGGCGATGAGTTGAGGCAGTTGGGTCTCCAGGCGCGGGAAATTGAATAGCAGGTTTGCGTGTCGGCTTCACAAAGCCAATGAGCCCAAGTACCAATATCGTAGGTTACTATAGCAGATATTCACCCCTACGCACTAAACCCTAAACCTTATAAACCCTAAAGCCCAAACCAGTATTGTTGGCCATGTATGAACGCAAGGCCACGGAACAAGGGTCAATGAACCCGAGGCCTCAACACGACATCCATTAAACCAAGATCGAACCGACAGGTCTTTTGACTGAGATGCCTCCGAGATCGTTCTGGTGGAAAGCCTACCGCCTCTGAAACTCAACAACGAATGCACCTACACTCACACCTCCCCAAGCGTTTGCTGTCTCACCCTGAATTTGTAAGTATGCATATATATATATATATACATACATACATACATACATACATACATACATACATACATACATATATATGCTATGTACAACTGTATATATGTCTACATGCACTGTGCACACACATATACAAGCACATACACCTACACAAACACATACACACATATAAATATAGATACACACATACAAGCACATACATTCATACGTATCATACGTATACACATATACATCTACACATATACTCAGATACACATCATCATCATCATCATCATCATCATCATCATCGTATACATATACACAGACATACACGCACGCGCGTCTCGCTCGGTGTGTATATATATATATATATATATGATGTGTGTGTATATGTATATGTATGTGTATATACAATATATACATATATATATATATACTGTTCGTCATTGTAGGGTCAATCCTACACTCTTCCTGAACCCTGAGCTGAGGTATTCTCATCCTTGGATACCAGAATTGTAGGGGCCTTAATAAATAGAATAGGCTTTTGGGGGCTAGAATTATAAAAAGGACCCCCCAAAAAAATAGTCTTGGTACGTCTTGGTACTCATTTAGGCTCCTATATTACGCAGGTTATCCCCAAAACCAGCTTTAAATGTAAGCTGAACTTCGAGAGATCCCCGTAACCCTCAAGCGCCCGAAGGCTGAATCCTGGACCCTACACCAAGGGTCCACAGCACCCAAGAATGAGGGTTTAGGGTTTAGGGTTTAGGGTCTCCTTACCCCAAGGGTCCAAAGGACCCAAGAATGAGGTACTTAGGTTTCGGATAGTAGTAATGTAAGTTACTGGCTGGGAGAGTAAAGGATTATTAGGCACTTGGACCCTTAGGGTTAGACTCCTGAAATCCCTGAACCAGAACTTACAGTCTCCATCGTAGTTGCTTTTTCGGGTTAGGGTTTAGGGTTTAGGGTTTAGGGGGGTTACCTTAGAGGATCCTGAATGCAAAAGTGGTTAAACCCCGAAAAGGAACTACAATGGAGACTATCGGTAAACCCTAAACCCGAAACCCTCAAAAACTAGAATCTCAAACCTTGCTTGCGTCCAACATCGCTCATCCCGCGTCGTGCTCCCAATCCCCGAATCCCCCCTGCAGCATAACGCCCGACATCCTGCGCTCTGGGGAGGAATACCAGAATGCCAATCGGAATCCGTCAAAAATGCGGACAAAGCAGCAATAAGCGGCATGCACTCACCTGGAACAATCCCTAGGCCCCAGACCTAAAACTCCTACATAGATCTCCGAGGCCCCCGAAACATTCCACCTTGAATCTTGACGCTTAAACCTTGAGTTCAGCCGTCAGATGCCGCTCTGGTTTATGGTTGAGGATGCAGAGCTCGGATACAAGCTTGTTCTTTGTAGAAGATTTAGGGTTTAGGGTTGAGCAATGAGGGTTTAGGGTTGGTTGGAAGCTGGTAAGCCGGGATGGGTTTCCCAACGGGATAAACCGACTGAAGGCAATTCTGGCCCCAACCAAAAGCATCCCAAACTTTACTACTTGTTTGTATGGTCCATATAGACTCCATATTCGGGTTCTAATAAAACCTACAAGAAAGACTGTTTGGTAGTTTGAGGCAAGGTTGAAGCTACAGGCCAACGGATGGCCCGACCCCTTGCAATACCTTACACCCTTAAACCCTAAACCCTAAATCTTACACCCTAAACCCTAACCACGAACCCCAAACCCTAAACCTTGAACCCTAAACCCTGCTTGGGGCTTAGGGTTTGGCGCTTAGGCTTTAGGGTTTGGGGTTTAGAGTTAACTCCAACCAGGAGCCCTCTTAAATAGTATAGAGTTTTGTTGAGGTTTCGATATTATTAACCCTGAGCCCTCAAAGCCTCAAAAACCCGACACCCACGTACCAGGTCCCAAAATCTTAAACCCCTGACCCCAAGGGTCCAGCGGACAAATAATCCGTTGCCAGTCCAGAGCTAAGCTCTTTATACTCAAACCCTGAACCCTCAGAAACAAAAATGCTAGACCATAAAACCTTAAGTCCCGAACTTCAGAATCCCCCCAAAAACCCTCGAACAACGGCCCAAGAGAACCCAAGACTTCCTTAACCCTTAACCCAAGCCGCTAAAATACCACAAAAAAACCCAAATCCCTCTACACAAACCCTCAAAGACAGTCCCAGAGGACGTAAATCTCAAACCCTGGGCCCTCGTTTGTTAAAGGCACTAAAACACAGCGCACCCTTATCGTGAACCAGAGAAACTTGGAACATTGTTTAAGGATGATTTGCGCTGGGATCCCCTATACTTTGTCTTAAGGGCATTCGGATAACCATGTTCCAACTGTTTGGCTTCTACCCTAAACCCTAGACCTTAAACCCTAAAACCTAAACCCTACACCCTTAGGGTTAAAGACAGCCCAGGAGGCGGAGCTTGTGAGGACCGGCATTGGGCTTCGGCGCCCAGCGTCCTGCGCTGTAGAAGTCTTGGGAAACCTGTGATTTCCCTAAACCCTTCGGGTTTAGGGTTTAGGGTTTAGGGTTTAAGGTTTAGGGTTTAGGGCCTAGGAAACCCCAAACCCTGAACTTGAAACCCCAAACCCCTGGAAAAGTCTGAGGATTTCAGGTTCAAGAACTCAGGGTTTAGGGTTTAGGTGTTAGGGCTGAAAGGACTAAGGGTTTAGCCTGCAGCTCTAGGGTTTTATAGGAGCTTCGGGCGTTTTGGGGTTTAGGCTTTGGGGATTACGGATTTTGCCGAGGTTGTTTGCTGTTGGCGGCTTACTTGGAGGGTCATGGGACTTAGTAACTAGGGCTATAAACAAGGCAGCTGTAGTTATAATCACGCATAACTCTAATTCAGGCACTTAAGAAACCAAACTTCATGATTCTCCAAGTAGGGTTCAGGTGATGTTGGGTTGCACTCGGACTTGGGAGTCAAAGTGGGTCAAACTGGTATTGAGTCCGAAGCGGCAAAGATTGCAGTTCGGGGTTTAGGGTTTAGGGATTAGGGCATCATCAGAACGAGTCCTTATCTAAGTAAACCCCGGAGCCCTCAAAACAAAAACATGCAGCCTGCAACCTGAATCTACATTCCCAGGAAACCCTACTTAGAGAAAAAGGTCAACAACTCTAAAACGTTTACTCCCGAGAAACAAAAGGCCTCGAAGCTTGTCGAGCATCCAGTGCTTGGGCGCCTCGGGTCTAAAGATCTTCTCGCTCGGGTGTCGGGGCCCGGAAATTGACATCGGGTCCTACTTGGAGGTTCATGGGACTCAGGAAGAAAGAACAGAAGCAGCTGCATTGGAGTTCTAAGTTATAAGTACCTTAGCTAAAACCCTAGCTACTAAGTCCCATGATTCTCCAAGTAGGGCGCTTGAGCGGCTTATGGGGTTCTTACGGGATTTTACAGAGGCGCTCGAGTAGTTGAAATAGGGTCCGGGCGATATTCTGGTATAGTCATATACGGACTACGAGGGAGTGTCAGTAGTCAGAGATCTATAATGATGGTTTATGGTACGACTTCGGCATTTCTGGGTTGGCGAGTTTAGGATAGCCTAAATCCTAAACCCGCCTTCCGATTAGGACCAAAGGAATGTGTCATTTGGTATTCAGGAGTCTGGAGCGTGGAATTCAGGGTCTAGGATTTGTCAATCAGACAAAGTGTTGTACGGGAGGACTGTGCGATTCAGGCTGGGGAATTTCAGATGTGTTCCGCCTGTGGGCTCCGCTCTTGCATATTCCTCTTGCCCCCTTTTGCATGTTGCAGCTCTGTAGATCCTAGATGTGGCCTGCCAGTATCCTAGGCTAAGCCCAAAAACCTATCTACAAATAGCACTTTTCAGATACACATAAGTTCAGGATGTATATACGAATGGCTTCGGGAGAGCTCCAAGAAAAAATAGCACAATGGGGCAATTGATTTCTTACACATGGGAAATGGGGCCATTGATACCTGGCCAAAGGGGAAATCCAGTCTTTTTAGGGCTCAGGGTTAGGAAGCCGGACGGTTGGGGAATTTTAGACTCTGCCGAGAGGCATACATGCGCTTGAGGTGCTTGATGATGCCGCGCGCCTTGGCTGATCCAAGCGCGTGTAGGAAGAGGAGTCAAGGTTTGGGCAATGAAAGGCTTTAAGGCTCAAGGTTAAGGAGCCAAAGTAATTCCTACCTTAAACCCTGGCTTCAAGCTTGACACTGGCAAACTAAGGCCGCCAACTGAAAACCGCAAAACTGAATTGATCCCCTTGTCAGCCCTTGTTGAGCCTTTTTGGTATGTTTCAATTGAGCCCCTCTCCCAAACGCAGGCAACGTAGACTTCAACCGTCCGACTTGTTCGTTGAGGCATAGAGGAAAGAGGCTGAAATCATGTGCGAAAGGCTTTCTATGCCTATGCTTTGGAAACTTACAAGGGTGTAGGGGCGAAGCACCAGCGAGGTCGGGGTTTAGTTGGGAGTTGAGGAACTTGGTTTTACGAGCTTGTCCGCTCGTGCGACCTGAGATGCGCTTGCAATTCAATCATCGGTTCTGATGTGTACATGCAATCGTCCATGCCTGCGTTTGTTGCATGCATTCATTACTGTAGTCGTGTGGCACCGTCGAAACCTGAACACCTTACAAAGCAATAGTGTGTTCACTAAGCCCGCGTGTAACTGCCACAAAGTCCAGAACTCGACGGAGTACCAGATCTAATCATCCTTCCTTCAGTTTCACTCGCATGCTCAGCTACGGTAGAGTAAACCCTAAACCGCATGCTGCCGGGGCACCATGGTTTCGAAAGGATCGGAGAGACTGAAGCAGGTGACTTGGTCGTGGCTTTTACGGAATGCCCTCAGCATTGAGCCGAAACAGCGGAGGGTTTAGGATTTAGGGCTTTAGGGTTTAGGGCTTCTTCCCGGGGCTTGAACCGCTTGGCAGTTCTGGTGCTGGAACTCCCTTAGAGCTTTGGACAAAGATCTCTGGAACATCAAGGACTGTTTACAAACCTTAGTGACTTCGGTCCCCGATGTAGAGCCTGAAGAAACCTGTGAAATAATGCCCTACGTAAAGACTAACCTTTAACATTTCAACGTCAGAACCACTAACCCTAAACCCTAAACCCTAAACCCTAAACCCTAAACCCTCAACCCTAGCCCCTGCCCCAATATGCCGGACCTGAAAACTGGAGCCAAAGACTTTTCCGCAGCATGGACTGGGAGTGCTTGGGGGGGTTCCCAAACCCTTAACCCTAATGTAGGGGCTTACAGAATTACCAATACTATTTTAGGGGCTCCTTTGTTATAATTATAGTATAATGGGCCCCAAAACCCTATTCTAATTATTAAGGCCCCTATATTGGACCCGAACGTTGGTCTCTAGGCATAGACGAAGACCCGGCCCAGTAGAAGAAAGAGCCCGAAACCTTGAATACCTACACTCGGAACGGTTTAGGAAAGTTTAGGGGTTTAGGACTTAAGCCGTCAGCCTTCCCCCCAGGACAAAGGGTGCCTGTCAGCCCATTCCAAGGTCGAACACCAGCTCCTGGCGAGATCTCTCCAACGAAGGACGGCTTTGAGCCCTTGCCATAAGGGTCCAAGTACCTAATAACCATATATTCTCCCAAATAGTAACTTACATAACTACTCTCCGAAACCTAAGTACCTGATTATTGGGTCCTTTGGACGCTTGGGGTTGACTAGTAAGCCTCGACCCTGAGAATACGCACGTCTTTCATAATTGGGAAGCTTAGGAAAGTTTAGGCTTTAGGTGGTGCGTTGTTTCCTCGAGGGCTCTTGAACCTTGTCTGTTTCTGGTCTTTGGCTGTCAGAGAGAGGAACAGAAACTCTGAAGTGCATCGGGGCTAGACTATGAGACAGCGTTTAGGGTTTAGAGGGAGGCTCGGGCAGTAACATACTCGCGTTAAGCGGGGAGTGTTATGCTAGACTGTCAACGAAAGATTCAGACCTCTGCCTTTGGATTCCGGCCCAACCATGGATTGCCAGCCCTAAACCCCAGACCCTAGACCCTCACCCCTAAACCCTAAACCGTAGTATTAAGATCGTATCTGCATCAAGAAAATGGTTTAGGGTTTAGGGGGTTTGAAGAGCCCAAAACCATACATAAGCCTTCAGGACCAGCAAAAAAAGGCCACCAATCCTGAACCCTCAACTTACTTTGTCATTGTGTATCTTTGTATCCTGAGAGGCGAAACCCACATCGAAAATCCGAAATCCCGTTGAGACCCTACCAAGCCTGACATAGAAGCTCTCCAAACCCTATAGAATCCCGATTGTAAGAACCTAGAGAAACCCTGAAACCGTGAGTTCAAAATCCAAGTCCTAAGCCCTAAAGCATAAACTCTAAACCCTAAACCTTACACTATAGACTCTAAACCCTAAGCCCTAATCCCTAAACTCTAGAATCTATACCCTAAACACTAAACCCAACCACGATCCCTCGAACCCCAAGCCCCAAAGCCATATAAGTATAAGTGAGCCGGCGTCCTCTTCGTCGTCGTCGCCGAGGTTGAGAATGGCTGGTACGAAGTCATCAGCCGCCTCCACTTCTTCGCCTTCCCGAGGAGAACATCCCAAGAGGGTCAGTATTAAATATATAGGGTTTAGGGTTTGGGGTCCATATTATATATATATATATATATGGTTAGGGTTTAGGGTCTATATGGGTAGTTTGCTAAATCAGGGTCTTGTTTAGGTCC
Organism: Symbiodinium sp. CCMP2456; assembly: GCA_905221635.1. Classification (NCBI taxonomy): domain Eukaryota; class Dinophyceae; order Suessiales; family Symbiodiniaceae; genus Symbiodinium; species Symbiodinium sp. CCMP2456. Next base: position 20,581 of record CAJNDV010033168.1, read on the forward strand.
CCAAAATAGTACGGCACCCTTATAAGATGGATCCTAAAAAGGACCCTACTTTAGAGAACTCCCCATACATATATCTATATATATATATATATTTATTTATTTATTTATGTATTTATTTGTATACTACCTGTAGTTTCCATTGTAGTTCATTTTGTCGGTTTAACCGTCTGCGTGTCTAGGAACCTCTAAGGCAACCCCTAGAAGGAACTACAACGGAGACTCTAGGTACCATCATGGAATTACCTCAACCCCAAAGAAAAGAAAAAGGTAGGTTCTTCAGGGTCCTAATGGGACCTGGACCCTCCAAGATCATTCCCAAAGCCTTGAAGTATCCAGCCTAGCAGACTTTCGGAGATAAGTTGCTTCATAGGTTTAGGGTTTAGGGCTTGGGCCTTAGTGTTTAGGTGTTTAGGGTTTAGGGATTTAGGGTTTAGGGGTTTAGGGGTTTAGGGGTTTAGGGTTCAGGGTTAGGACTTAGAATCCACGAACTCCCACACTCCTACCTCGTGTACACCGAACCGAACCCACCAGACCCGATCCTTGACACTACACCAAACCCCAAGGGTCCTAAGTACCCACATGGGGGATACTTCCCCGAAGCATAATAATACTTCCTTATATAGAAACGCGACTGCAATTGTAGATCCTGAACCGAACCGTGAACCCTGAGCAGTATGCCATGCCCTGAACCCTAAGCCTTGAACCCTCTCTCTCTCTCTCTATATATATATATAAACACGCCATACTAAGGGACACTCAAAAGGTGGGTGTTTTGGGGTACAGGTAAACCCAGTCATACGGCAGATCTCAGGTTCAGAGCTGTGTCGTGTTAGGCTTAATCTACAAAGCTTGTTACTAAACCCTAAACCCTAAACCCTAAACCCTAAACCCTAACCCCCTAAACCCTTGTTAGGTCAAAAGGGAGTGAGAGAACCTTGCCTCGACAAGGACCCTTTGTAGCTCCAGCGCTTCCCAGAACCGGTGCCAGAACGCCTCCGTGTCGGTGCCTATGGGCTTTGCGTTCCCATCCTCATCCGGGGGGCTCAGCAAGTCATTGCTCCTAGATACGGCGCCAGGCCCGGAAAGACGGCTAGCCAGTACTGCCGGTTGCCCCTCAGCTCCTGGATGAGCCTTCGAGGTACGCGGCGGCACCCATCGTCGAATTCAGGAAGGTGCAAGAGGTGGTAGGCTTTCTCAATCTTAACCGCAGGGAGGCTAACCGTTCTAGTCCAATCCCCAGATCCGCTTCTTGGTCTCCAGGGAGCCCTCAACCTCGTTCTTCTCTGGGTTGATGCCCCGAGGGCCCAGAGTCTGGGCGGTGACCCTTCCGGCGACCTCGACAGGGATCCAGGGCCGCAGCCCAATATCAGGTTCGATAAGGACTGAGTCGTCCATCCCTAAGGGTCCAAGTGCCCATTATTTAAGGACTTTGGGGCGCTAAGGACCTAAACCCCTAAACCCTAAACCCTAAACCCTAAACCCTTGGACCCTTAGGGCATGAGAACAAGCAGTGGAAAGCCACGTCCGTTGCTTCCCAGTTTGAGTTGCTCGTTAGGGTTTAGGGCTAACTCGGACTCGATGCTGACATACATGGGTGGTTGTCAAAATTATGGTCCCTTTTTGGGTCCTTATTATAATACGGCACCTATTATTTAGGGTACCCCAAAAGGGACCATAATTTTGACAACTACCCACATGCCTCTAGGCCACAACCAAGGGTCCATGTATCCAATTAGAATGAACTTTGGCCACAAAGTACCTATACAGCGACTACTTTAAGGCCAAAGTATATACTATCTGGGCACATGGACCCTTAGGGCAGGCCCGAAGCCCGAAACAACCACAACACAAATCCTGCAAGCCCTAAAACAAAAACTGCAAGCATCCAGGTCAGTCCTTCCAAACCCACAAGGCCCCAAAACCTGCTGAGATTGTGATATCCAGCAGGAGGCGAAGTCCTGTAAGGTGGTTAGCACGCTAGAGGGCTTTAGGGTTTAAGGGTGTCGGGTGTGGCTCAGGGGTTCACGGCTTTACTTGACGCGCTTATGGACTATGGGACTAGGCTGGACAAATTGCGAAAGGTATGTACGATTTATCGTGTGATGTGCTTTCCTTGTCATGGCTCAAATAATATCCCTGCACCCTCAACCCTGCAGGGTCAAGGTACCCTAAGACTCTAAATAGCCCGAACTAGGTACCATTCATAGACTTCAGACGCCAAAGTAGGTGCTAGTTGTATACTTGCAGTCTTAGGGCTATGACACGCACCAACCCTAACCCTAAACCCTAAACCCTAAACCCGAAACCACCCTAAACCGTGGGACCAGAAGCCCGAGCCCCATACGCCGTGGAAACTTCCAGACCTATTTAGACCCTCGATCCGACGGGCCACATTAGGGTTAGGGTTTAGGGTTTAGGGTTTAGGGTTTAGGGTTTAGGGTTCAGGGTTCAGGGTTCAGGGTTTAGGGTTTAGGGTTCAGGGTTCAGGGCTTAGGGTTTGACGCCTCGGGTTTATGGTGTTGGGGTTTCGTTTCGGGTTTAGGGTCTAAGGTCTGTCGGGTTCAGGGTGTTGGGATTTAATAGGGTTTATAAGCCTTCATAGCTGATTATCCGAAATCTTCAGTGCGTGCAGGGTCTACAAGAGCCAGAGGTCTTTAGCGGAATCATGGCCGGCTAGCCGTGGCCTGTTTCGTCATCCTCTTCGGCTGCGGATTCCTCCACGGAGACGAGTTGTTCATCCCACATACAGTTAAATTAGTAAATAGTCTTTGGGGGATCGAGTTTGTGTGCCCTAAACCCTAATTAAACTCTAAACCCTATATATTTTGTTACTCAATATACTCGAAACTTCAAGGCATCGAACAAATGCCTCAGGGCTTAGAGCAGTCGTCCGTGGACCAACACTTCCGAAGAGTTGAGACAGACGGAACACAAGACGTAATACTGTATACAATACAGAATATCGAAACATGTGAACAGTATAAAACATAATAACTAATATATATATATATATATATATATATACATATATATATATATACATAGGATTGTAATGCAAAATCTATAATAGGCCTTTCAGTAGCAATTCGTCGTACACGTGTCGTGACTCGTGGCGCCAAGACACGTTGGCGGTCGGCTGGGCTGCGTGGCAAGAGGCGGACACGCTGCGACAACACGGAGGATGCGGATGAACCACCATCCCCCAATGGTCCAAAGGACCCAATAATCAGGTACTTGGGTTTCGGATAGTGGTTATGTAGGTTACTATTTGGGAGAGTACATGATTATTAGGTACGTGAACCCTTAGGGATCCCGTCATGCTCAAGTCCATGTGCTGTTGTCGCCACCACGTACCGCAGAGCGTTGCCGCCCTACACTCCACCGACTATAATTGCCGTCGAGTCTCTGCTCGACAGCGGTGTGATCAAAGAATGTCTCTGCCTGCACTGCCCAGACCTTCCGATACATGCCTTGATTACGGAAGGCACTTTAAATTTTAAAGCGTATTAGGGATGCAATTATAGTTCCCGTATATTCCTGAGTTCAGGGATATTGGAAGGTCTGGGTGGTGCCGGCACGCAGAATGGCTTTGCAAGCCGCTTAACGTGGCCATGACTAGAAGCCATCTCGCTGCCTTGTCTGCCAGTCTGCACGTCATCCCTGTCACTGGTCGTTTAGGGGGGGTCGGAACCCCCTTCTACGCGCAGGCTGTGGTACTAAACCCTTGAAATATACAAGCCCTTGCCGTTTTGCAGGGAGCGAGTTCTCGTGACTTCCTATCACCGAAGATGCTGCAAATAGGTTTTACCGGCGGAGCGCTCTGTTTGCCCGGATGGGGGTTTAGCATTTAAGACTTGAGAATTCAGCACCGTTGAGTTTGCCTACTTGGGGTTCGTCGATCAGCGACTGTTGCAGTAGGTTCGGCTTCAGTCACTATGATCTCAAATCCCTTCAAGCTCACGTACGGCACGGTGTTCATGGTGCTTCGTGAGTCACCTGAAAATAGTTCTGGCCTCACTCTTTCTCTGCCACCATCCCAACTTTGCGATCTTGAGGCTGGATCATTGTTTTAAGGCTGCAGCAGTATAGACCAGTACAGGCCTTTTCAATTTTTAAAGGGTCGCACGAAGTTGAAGTTGAAGCATCGGCTCCCGGGCTTTAGGTGACAGGTTTGGAAGACGGGGTTTTGTGCTCAGAGCCCTGAGCCCTCAAACTCCAAACTCACGGTTTAGGGTTTAGGGTTTATAGGGTTCAGGGTCTAGGGTTTAGGGTTTAGGGTTTAGGGTTACACCTAAAAGTTCACAGAACCCTGAAGCCTTAAACCTGCCAAGAAGGCCCTCCCTAAATCGTCTCAAGCTCTGAATCTAAGCTCCGCAAGGGCCTTGAACTAAGACTTAAACCCTAAACCCTAAACCTTAAACCCTAAACCTTAAGCCCCAAACCCTAAACCCTAAACCCCAAACCCTAAACCCATCGAGGCTTCCGTGGGCAGAGCAGCTGCCTGTCTGACTTTGTTTGAGAAACCCTAAGAAAGGTCTAGGGTTTAGGGGCTTTGGGTTCAGGGTCTAGGGTTTAGCGTTCAGGATTCAGGGTTTAGGGTTTAGGATTTAGGGTTTAGGGTTTCGGGTGTAGAGTTTAGGGTTTAGGGGTCAGGGTTTAGGGTTTAAGCCGAAGAGTCCATGTACTCATGTAGTGTTATTCACTTGCCTTAATCTAGTTCTTATTTAAGTACTATAGGGTCTAAGTATATACTATATTCCCTGAGGTAGGGTCCTATATCCGGTAATGTAGTTCTTATTTAACTTAAGTACTTAAGGATCTAAGTATATGCTATATCGGCACATGGACCCTTAGGGTAAGCTGCTGTGAAGTTTGAGGCGTGCAGTGATTAGTTGAAGGCTCCGTGCAAGAGTACAAGGTGCTAAACCCTAAACCCCAGCTGCAAGTAGTCCCCCGTTGTACTTGATTGCCTCAGCTTCTGCAGCATCGTCCTTGTTGGAAGAATCTCCTGCTGCGATGGGTTCCTTTAAGGGTTTTTTTAGGGGTTTAGGGTTTAGGGTTCCTTTAAAGGTTTAGGGTTTAGGGTTCCTTTAAGGGTTTAGGGTTTAGGGTGGAGTTGGTGGAGTCACAAGTTTGTCTGTCTTGGGGCCCAACGTGGCACATTCAAGTTGAGGCTATTAGAGAGAGTCATAGGCACGGCAGCACAGAAGCTTGTCTTAGTGCACTTCAAACTGCCAAGTAGCATCCTACAGACAAAGGACAGTGCAAGTCATGCAGACGAGAACTCTGTGAACAAAAACCGCATTTGGTTTCATCTGTGGTTGTGCTCATTGTCATTGGTTTTGGGACCCTACCCATCTGCCCGTTTCAGTAACTGTAGTAGATTCATGGTTGGGGGTCTAGGTATTGCCCGACACCCAAAACCAGTGTGGAGGGCCTGAATTTTTTTGGGGATCTGGGTACGGACTGCTCTGAACCCTAAGCCCTACCATCTTATACAACTTTAACCCCCTGATTAATCAACCCCCTCTTTTGAATGACATTCACATGTTGGATCCCTGTGATGGTCCTTTTTGCAGTTGGGGGGAGGGGTTACGAACCATGATTCTGCAGTAGGACTGAACATGCAAGCCGTCCAAATCTGAATAGCAATTCTTAATATAGAAGCCCCACGTCCTACTACATACGTACTTGGGAACCCTTAAAGGAACCGTAAAACCCCTAAAGGATCCCTTGAAGGAACAAATCGTAGGTAGTTTGGGGACCTTTAGCCTTGAACCTTTCTGAAACCCTGAGGCGACGAAGTCTCACTTAACCTTACCTTAGGGTTTAGGGTTTAGGGTTTTAGGGTTAGGGTTTAGGGTTTAGGGTTTAGGGTTTAGGGATTAGAGTTTAGGGTTTAGGGCTTTGGAGTTTAGGGTTTTGAGGTTTAGGGTTTGAGGGTTTGAGGGTTTAGGGTTTAGGTTTTTGAAGAAGAAAGCATAGCCTACAGTCCGCACCAGAAAAACCAGACCCGAAAATCTTCAGGAAACCCTAAAACCCCACCCTAAACCCTGAACCCTGCACTTCAACCCACACCGGTGTCCTTCTTGTTTGGCATTGCCGCAGGACGCCTGGGCACAGGCTCCAAGTGCTTGTTGTTTCTTGCATGTCTCAGGGTTTTGATGATGGTTTACTTGGGCTCTATATCAGTTTGGGGGCGACATTGTTCATAGAGTTCCCCAAGATGGTTTCGCATGGCTTCCAGACATTGTCTCCGTGTTGTGTTTAGAGTGGGACCTGAATTCTTGACTGAGCGCTTTACAAGCCTCACGGGGCTTTGAGGATTGCGGGTTTCTGCTTTAGGGCATGGGCACAGGGTTCAGAGACAGTTCAAACACTCTGTTTCGGGGCTTCCGGCTGAAATTGATCTGCTCAATTTCCCTCAACCCTAAACCCTAAATCAATTAAAAACAGATCTGTTCATTTTCCCTAAACGCTAAACCCTACACCAATTCAAAACAGATCTGTTCATTTTCCCTACCTACACCAATTAAAAACAGCATTTGCCAAAAACCCTAAACCCTAAACGAATTAAAAAGGGTTTTTTTGAGAGTTTAGGGTTTAGGGGTTTTGGCCCAAAGCATGCATGACTCACGAAAGCATGGGGGTTTTGGTTTAGGGTTGTAGGGCCAAGGCATTAAAGCCAGGGGAAAGGTCATGCAACAGCAACGGCCATCAACCCCTGGGACGCAAGACTCACCTATACTGGCGTATGTCCCCCAAAGTATGTAGAATAATTGCCTTTTGTGGATGTTGGGCAAGTATAAAACCTACTTTTGGGAGTTCAGGGATCCGGGTCCAACCTTTGACTTCGAAAACCCCAGGAACCCAGTCCAACTCTGATTTCGCCGTGCCACCACCGAAAAAAGTAGAAATTAACCATAGAAGCCCTGACCTTCCAATATCCCTTAATTCATTAAGGAACACTCCCTTGAATTATCGTCGGATTCCTTAATATGACTCAAGGCAGATTCATTCATTGAGGGATGTTGGAGAGTCTGGGCCACCCTAAAGTGCACCCTGAATCCCAAAACCCTCTACACTCAAAGAAGCCCTAAGCGGGCCTCCAATAGCTCTCTGGCCGCCTCCAAATGCTCGGATGTCACGTCGGCCTCTGTCCAGCATCAGGATTTTACTAGGAGACGACACTGGGGTTTAGGGTTCTGTTTAGGGTTGGTTTAGGGATTGCAGGATTTTGTCTAGGGATTCGGAGGTAACACTCACCTCGAAGATACACACTTTGAGTCGACAGCGAGGACAAGGGCTCAGTGTAGGGTGCGTGGCCCAGTGCCCCAACACTAGATTTGAGTTTAGGCTTTAGGCGTAAGCCGTGGACTAATCCCGAATATGTTTTTAGTCTATTCTTTGGCCTCGATGTAGTCCCTATCTAGGTACTTCAGGATCCAAGTGTCTACTATATGCGTAAAAGGACCCCTAGAGAAACGTGAGTTTGCAGACCCGTAATTGAAACCCTGCCTAAGTCGCAAATCTCAACCTTCATCTCCAAATCCTTTACTCGAAGACCCCTGACCCCTATGAACCTTCAACCCGGGCACGGCCTCAACCCTAGATCTCAGGTCGCGAGAAAAAGCAAGATAATTGCGCATTACGTAACTGATGCTGCGCTGCACTGCTGTCTATACTCAATATTGAATTGCCGGTGCACTGCCCTGCTGTCCCTGCCGCGGTAGCACTCCAGAGGACACACCACAAACTGGATCTGCAGAATCGTCAACTGATTTGGAGACGATCCGTCGGCCGAGCATCACCACTCGTCCCACAAGGTGAACCGGGCACGGCGCGTTGGACCACTCCCCATACAGCGCGGAGGCGCACCAACGTAGCGCGGAGGCGCGTGTCGTGTTGACCCACATGACTGTAGTGGCTTCCGCCCTTAAGTTAAGGTCCGGGCCAGCGGATGGCGCACGGGCACTCTCCGTCGTGTTGAAACCCAGGGCATACATATAGACTACCAGTATGGAATTAGGTCCCAGAAGACCACCCCTAGCAGGGTTTTGGGAACGTAAATCCCGCATAGTAGTATACCTGGACTCTCTTGGAAAGTATGTAAGCAACCCTAAACCTTAGACCCTAAACTCTGGACCCTCTTGGAAAGTATGTAAGGAGCCTCTCTGCGAAGGGCAGCTCTGCAACTGTTCTCCGTGACATGCTGTGAGCAATGAACATCCGTTTCGGGTTTCGGGCTGAGGGTGATCTTCTGAAGGATTTAGGGGTTTAGGGGAGTGCAAGACCTTGAACCCGAACGCCTGAAGTGTAAACCCTTTATAACCCACAAACCTGATAAACCGCAAACCCCCAACCCTGGACCCTAAGCTCGACATACGCCCTACCTAGACCCTAAAGAATCTACCTCTTTAGGGCTCCTTATTCTGGTTCTCTATAGAAGTCCTTAGAAAGGTAGGTTATTTGGGGTTAAGGTAACCCCTAATCTCCGCAAGGGTGCACCATACCCTCTCAAAAATCGGCAAAGGCATACACCCGACCCAGTACTGAGCCTGCACAACACCTTGTAGAACCACTGCAAACCCATCCGACGCCTGCAAAACCTCAACGAAACCTTAATTAGGCAAGTTTTCATATACCTATGCCTACCCTGAACTCTAAACCCTAAAACCCTAGACCCTTAACCCTCAACCCTAAACCCTATAAACCCTCCACCCTGAACGCCGTGCCCTCGGCCTGCTTTGCTGATCGAAGGCACTCCTCGAGCTCCTGGCAACACCAGGATGTTGTAGATCATAGTACTACATATATATATATATAGTCTATGGAATGTTACAGCATATCTTGGTATAACAAATTGCAGTACAGTATAACATATGTTGTAAAATGTTATAGTATACTATACTATATATTACAGTATGTATATCACAGTATATTACTGTATGTTGTAGCATGTTATAATCGGATAGTTTCCCTGGGTTGGATGTATAACAGTGTTTTACAGCGCACGCTCGTTGGGATTGCTTGGCGAGTGCAAAACACTGCCTGACCTAGATGTTAACAGTTTCATCAGCCACATGAAGCTTGCAATAGTATGCATTTCAATCTATGTGTTTTGGTTTCTTGACATTTTCAAAAGAGTACAGACAGAGGGCCGAGAAACCTGTATTGCGGTATGATCATTCAAGCCGCTTGCCTTTCGTTTTATTTCGTTTCTTTTCGGTCGCAGTCTGATCCCTCTCCTTTTCGTTTCGTTCAGTCGTATTCTGCTTCCCAATTTTTCGCCGGCATGGAGTATCTAGACCTCTTTTCCGATTTGCTCTTGCCGAAATCTCCTTCTTGTCTGCTCCTCAAGCACCCTTTTCACCGGTCGTTGGTCGTGAGCTGCGGCTCGGAAAAAATGTGGCAAGTTGATGTTTTGTTTCGGGTGCCCTTCGTGCCAAAAAGTTATCTCGTCCTGCGTTCCTCAATCCCTCCCCGATTGCTTTTGGAGCTGGATTCCGTAATCATTGTCAACGTTGAGACGACAGTTGCTGGGTGCTTGTTCAGCAACACAACACTTCTTGGAATGTTTGCCTTCAGCCGGACAGGTGAATACAGCACGCTTGATTCTGGTGATTTCGGTAAAAGTTCATGGTGTCCTGTTCTGAGGCCTTTGAACCCCAGTTACTCTGTAAGCGTCGAGCACAGAACATTTTCGCTTGTGGCAACCAAGCTGCAGTCTTGAGTCTTGACTATATTACGAAATCAACAGCTGCATCTTGGTGCCAATCCCAGTGACGTATGATAAAGCGACTTGGGGTGGAGCTGCGACACCTCTGTATGCACCTCTCAGCCGCCATGTCCAATAAACACATGTTCTTTGGTGGGAGTGACTTGGGCATGAATCTTGGTTTAATGGAACAACGAATGGATTCTTGTTCTGCTGCATTTCGTTTGCAGCTGGAACCTTCCCTCTAGGTCCGAATTGCATCATCCGCCTCTCCGTAGGCGGCTGTGTGTGTGACCACTCCCGAATCGGCACCAGGGAGAACGAAAGTTGTGTTATGTCGCGCTATTGTTCATCTTGCATGAAACTTGCAGGGAGCAGGAGCTCTCCCCGGGGGCCTCCTTCCAACAAAGACGCCCCCAAGGAAGGGTGAAAGCCCTGACAGGTTGCCCAACTGCTGAGGTCGCCGCTACTTCGACGACAAGCTGTGACATCAAATCAGAACACTCCAGTGTGTGTGTGTGTGTGTGTGTGTGTGTGTGTGTGTGGGTGTGGGTGCGTGTGTGTGTGTGNNGTGCGTGTGGGTGTGTGTGTGTGTGGTGTGTGTGGTGTGTGTGGTGGGTGTGTGTGTGTGTGTGTGTGCGTGTGTGTGTGTGTGGGTGTGTGTGTGTGTCCGTCAGTGAGTGTGTGTGTGTGTGTCCGTCAGTGAGTGTGTGTGTGTGTGTGGAAGTGTGTAAGTGAGTTTGTGTGTGTGTGTGTGTGTGTGCGTGCGTCTGGGTGTTTTTCATGTGTTGATGTTGAAGGTTGGGATATGTTCGGTCGTTCTTGTGTGTGCAAGCTCCAGGCTTTACCCTCCTGAGTTACCGGCTCGGCTTAGGGTATGCGGGATTATGGTCTTGCGCCCAGAACTTAGGATGAAGTGTTTAGGGTTTCGGGGTTTTGGGGGTTTTGCTGTTGTAAAGTTTGGGGTTTAAGGTTTGGGGCTTCGGGGTGTGAGTTTCGCGGCTTTCAAGTTTGCCTATAGGTGTATAATTAGGATTCAAAGCGGTATAAAGTACGGTGGTTAATGAGAAGACTCCAATCATGACACCCCGGGTATGTCGGATATGCACTCACAAAGACTGCTGAGTTCCCCTAATACACACACACCTCAGCCCTTATTATATGCGTTCAAGGTTTCCGAGGAGTAAGATGTGCAGTATGATGAAGGGGTTGCAGCAGGCTCTCGGTCCCACAGATCCAGAGAGCAAAATCACGGACCCCGGCAGTAAAAGTTTCCAAGGTGCTGCTCCGAGACAGTCTACTTGCTGTGCATGGTGCACTCGCCTGAGGAAAGACCACACTCGAAACCGTTTGGTGAGTCACATCTGAAGCATCAACGCACGAAGTCAGAAACCCGAACCAAATAACCTAGCTGACCTAGCTCAAACCAAAACAAAGCTCACAAAAGAAGGACACATACAGTAACATACATGCAAAGCATGGAAGCCATGGGCTACACTGCTGATCTCCCCCATGCTTCACGGCACATGGCACTGGCACCAAAACCTTACAACACAGAAACTCTGAACACTAAAGCCCAAAGCATACCAAAACCCTAACACCTAAACCTAGCTGCATCCTTGACAGCCATGCGCAGCTGTCTGGAGCAGTCTTCATGCCTGGAGACCGGGCGCTTCCGGCAGAATAAGGCTTTAGCATTTAGGGCCGGCGATTTTGAAACATGGTTTAGGGCTCATGTTGCCGAAAATTGCAGGCCTTTGGAGCTGGAGAGGCAAGTTTAGGGTTCAGGGCTTTAGGTTTAGGGTTCAGGGTTGAACCCTAAATCCTAAAAACCTAAACCTTAAACACTAAACCCCAACCGGGTGTAGGCCAACAGTTCGGGGAGAAGGGCTTAGACGACGAGTTTCGGAGTCGCTCGGACTGGGCACGATTGCACTTTCCGATTTCGGGCTTCCTCCTCTTAGAGCTCGAGCGCCACCAGGTTACCTACTGTTGATGATATAAACCCTGCATTACCTTAAGGACCCTAAACTATAGGAACTATGGTATATTCCATGTTATGAGTGATGCAGGATTTATTTCATCAGCCGTAGGGTTCAGGGTTTAGGTGTCGCTGGGGGCAAGCTATTCCTCGTATATTCCTAAGTCGTCAGAAAAACCTAATCAGAAGCCCAAAGCCATATCAAACCTTGTACAACCCAGACCGCATGACGGACAGCAACTAAACCCTATAAGGATTATAAGTGCAATCCTATAAGGGTTCACGGTTTAGGGTTTACGGTTCAGTACATCTACGTACAGTATATCGATGACACCAACCCTGCAGGACAGAACCATAAACTAGAACACCATTTAAGGATTTAAGGCCTCTACAGATAAGCCACTATATACCCCCAAAAAACCCCAATGAAACTACAACCAGCCCTCATGAAACCCTTCAATCAGTCCAAGAAAGCCCGTATAATCATATAACACGATATGAACTGTATAACAAACCATAAAGCTCGACATGCACGCTGTAAAATCCCTTTCCCAACCCTCCAAATCACCAAGAACAGGCACTCGAAAACACACGAACCTCTCTGCTCTGACACCTAGAAGAAGACGGTTTAGGGTTTAGGGTTTTTAAAGTTCAACATACAACCGTTTTGAAATTCCCAAGCAATCAACAAAGCCCCGCCAGAAGCCTTTCCGAAAAGGTCCTAAGTACCTATTTTAGGGTTTAGGGTTTAGGGTTTAGGGTTTAGGCTATATGGGGACAACTTCCCTAAACCATAATAGTACTTCCTACGATAGAAGTCCTAAGCCATAAACCCTCAGCCCTACATTCTACTATGTATGTAGTACTTCCTACTTTAAAACGCTTAAGCCCTAAACCATAAACCCTAAGCCGTACGTTCTACCATGTAGATAGGACCTTGAGGGCGTTGAAAACCCTAAACCCTAAAACCCGAAACCCTAAAAGTGCAAGGAAAAGGAGGCCTCTGGCTCGAAGAGCTCTCTGGAGCGGGTTCGGCCTCCTGGCGTAAGTTTTGCTATTGACATGGATTTGAATATGAATGATAAGAAACCAAAACAACTCCTAATGAAAGCATTGATGCCAGTTTTACTAATCAATAACCTCACTATGTATTTGTGGGTGTTTTTGTTGCATCCTCTTTGTTCTTCTCGTGTTGATGTTCTAGCTTAGATTTTTATGTCTGCGATTTTTGCTTGAGCACATTCTCGCAGGCCCGACGTTGTCTTGTGGAGTAGGTTTGAGACTGTCGGTTGCCGCTGGCCATTCTCCATCCTCAGGCGCGGAGGGGCGATTCTCAACTCCTCAGGTGCTGAATGATTGCTAGCACTATTCCCTTGTAGTCCCTAGTTGACATTGTTTTCAGACTACAATATGCTGCAATCAGCATGGTGTGATGCTTCAGGCACCTAATGTAGGAACCTTAATAATTAGAACAGGGTTTTGGGGGGTAAATGAAACTATAACCATCATAAGAAACCACCAAGATAGGATTGGTAGCTATTTGGGATCCTAGACGATTAACAAGCTGCTTCGTGGTCTGCGGCCTAGGGCTTGGCGACTTCAGGGTCTGAAGGCTGGTAGAGTTTGTGGATATGCTGGGACAGTTTAGGGTTTAGGGAGGTATTTAGGGTTTAGGGTTTAGGATGTTCCGCTTCGGGGTTTCGGGCATTCGGGCTAAGGGGGTTTAGGCTGTGTCTTCAAAGCCGCCTGCGATCACTCGAGTCCAGAATTCAGATCCTCAGTGCTCCTACACCCAAGGAGTGCACCCTGAGAACCCTGTATGCATACACAAGCATGCACAGCTTTGTGTCTGTGTTTTTATGTTGCCCAAGAATATATGTATATGTATGTATGTATGTATGTATGTATGTATGTATGTCTGTATCTATGTATGTCTGTATCTATGTATCTATGTATGCATGCATGCATGTATGTATATGTATGCACATGTGTGTACATGTATGTACATGTATGTATGTACGTATGTAAGTATGAACGCATGCATGTATGTGTGTTTGTGTATGTCTATTAAGGTGTGGGTATATGGCGGCGGTACTCACACTCCCAACAAAACGACAGTCCTTAAACCAGGAGGTCATAAACTCTTGATTCCCTATAAAGCCCGACGCCGAAGCTCTCCACTCAGCTTTACATACCCTCAGGGTCCATGTACCCAAATAGTATATACCTTGGCCATGAAGTACTCCCTGTATACGTACTTTGAGGCCGATGTATAACCCTAAACTCCCTAAACCCCTAAACCCCTAAACCCTTAACCCTAAACTCCCTAAACCCCTAAACCCTAAACCCTGAACCTTAAAGCCCGAAGTACAAGATTGGTTCGTGTAGAAACTCGTTACTTGAAGGCTCGGGTTCGTCAGCAGGTTAATTAAATCTGACAATACGAAAAATACAGCGGTCGGTTACCCGAAGGGTCCATGTAAACATAGAATATACTTGTTAAACCCCGTTTTAGGTACTTTGGGGGGCCAAAGTATATACAATTGAGGTACATGGACCCTTAGCATAACAACCCACCTAAAAAACGGAGAAGTACCAAGGACCCCTAATGTTTACACGGTATTTCGATGTTTTGTTCTGTAGGAACCCCTAACTCCATGAAAAGCCCTATGCCGTCACCACGGCATAGAGAGCCCGAGGCTGCAAAACCCGAAACTTCCCAAGCCCTAAACCCAGAACGTGACAGCTGATAATGATATCTGATAGAACCTGACAGAAACCCTACACGATACACATCCACCCTCAACCGCCTACCCGACGTCGTCAACCTAAGATCCGAAACCTAGTTAGGGTTTATAATAAGTTTTATTACAGGGTTTAGGGGTTTAGGGCTTGCGTAGGGGCTTAAGGGCTTTTAGGGTTGGGGGTTTTAAGAGTCTTGGGGTTTTGGGGTTTGGGGTTCAGGGATTAGGGTTTATGAGCCCCACGCACTCGCCTCTTCCACCCTCTCAGGGGCCCTGGCCAGTTCGGCTTGAGCCTTGAGCGAAGCTAACAACTGCTGGAACTTAGGATTAAGGTGCATAATGTTATGTAGGGGCCTTGATAATTAGAAAAGGGTGCGGGGCTCCTTTATAGTGCAGTGTAATAAGGACCCCTAAGGAATCAAAATGGTAATTATTTAGGCTTCTATATTATTGCTTGNNGGGCTTCCGGGTTTAGGGTTTAGGGAGGTATTTACGGGGCTTTCGGGCTCAGGGTCTGGGGGTTAGTGTCACTTATGGCAATTTATGGGGCTTTCGAGATCTGGGTGTCGCAGTCTTTCAAGGTTCCGTCATGTGGTGCTGTCAGGGTTTCTGGTCATGTGTACTTGGCAAAAGGTTTGCAAATTCCGTCATCGAGGGTCATAGCTGACGGGCACTACCCCAATGTCGCTTCAAGTCTCAGTCGGTACTACAGGGGCCTGCACAGGTTGAACAGACTTTGGGCGTCTACTGTACTGTACTACTAATCCAAATTTATAATGCAAGGCACCCGCAGGAATCCTCGTCCTTGCCCATGACTTTGGGGTTTAGGGTTGAAGGTCACTTCCTCGACTCGCATCATAACGAGCAGCATTGGAACTCGCCGATCCGTACTTCCAGGCAGCTATAGTTATAGGGCTTTAGGGTTTAGGTGTCCAAGATCTCGACTTGCAAGGCCGACGTCTTCACCATCGGGCACTTCGGCGTGTTTATCCTAGCACCC
>CAJNDV010033169.1:5251-36471 GCA_905221635.1 Symbiodinium sp. CCMP2456
GGGATACACGCCCAGGATACATCTCAGGGGGAGGGATGGGGGCAAAAAGCAAAAACCAAGAATCTTCCTGCGCGATTTGTTGAAGCTTTGTTTGCCCCCCCCCTCCCCTCTCTCCTCTGCTCAGGTACGGGTCTCGTATGTAGGCACTCGACTCCAGAGAAATCGAAATTAACAGTCTTTAACCTGATACAATCGTTAGCCTGAATTGAAACAAATCTGAAGCTACTGAAACTTTTTTTGGCTCCCACATGGCAACGCCAGCGCACTGACCCTGCATCGCAGGCATCTTGTGAAATCTCTTAATGTAGCATATAAGACAGAAGCAACAGTTGGAAGCAGCCAAACCACGAAAAACCATCAAAAGTACAGTACGACTCTCGCAAACGCACACCGCAACGGCGTACTTACTATTCTGCAGTTTACGGAGAAGGGTAACACTCCTGACCCAGAGAGCAAGAGTAGATTTTTCCATCCCGCAGGACTGCCCGGCCGCTCCTGTGGCCAAGTATCGCGGAGACTGTGTACAGCTCCGAAAGCCCCGAAACTTCCTGACCACACCGGGCGCGAAGCAGTATTGATGCATCAAGGCTACGTTATGAGATGCTCCTGAGGATGAATATGATTTGTCACCCAAGGGGTGTCTCCATGCCCTCGATGTAGAAACAAGCCTGCAGCCATCGAGACAGAGCAGACTTTGTGGGGTTCAGTTCTTCGACCATGGGGTTGATGCTGCCTGTCGGCCATATTTCGCAGTGCGACATGGCAGCGGCTGGAACTACTTACTTACCCAAACCGGAACATGCAAGTGCGTGCTTCAGTAAACTCAGCAAACCATGACCGACAGCATCTCACAAGTGGTCTCACTCCTGAGCGGGACGGCAGCGCATGTCGAAGTGCCGCTAGCCGCCAGACTGTAACGGCCACAAGGTTGCACATCAATTTGGCCAAGAATCCATGCTACCCAGATCAGCATATTAAGTATTCAAGGAGACGGCTGCCGCGATCATGACTCCCCGCCACTGTTTCTGCTCTACGGGTCTGTCTTGTGAGACATCTTGTGGTGGGGTGGTGGTGGTGGTGGTGGTAGTGGTGGTGGTGGTGGTGGTGGTGGTGGTGGTCGAGAGTCCTGTGCCCCCTCACTGCCAAGCCGAGGTCTCCTGTTTCTCAAACACGGGCCTCATGTGCCGAAAGAGGACACGCCTGGAAATTTTCTAGTGATTGGGAATCGCATTCTCAGTTCTCGGCAACTGCAAAGGTGGGCATTGCTGCTTCACCTCCCAATACTGCCTCTCCTGCACAAGAGAGGAGCTTTTGCGGTTGGGGGTTACGACTTTGCTGCGCCTCGGATGTGGAAGGGAATCTGTTGTCAAAGGCTTCTTTCACAAGCTGCGTAACTTGCATCGGGCGCTCGATCATGTTGCCAGCCTGTGCCGCAAAGGCAAAACTGTTCAGTCTTGCGGCCCGTGGGCCCCCGTGGGGCCGATGCTAAATGAAGCATCAGCGGCGTGTAGCGCCCGGTGTCCTCCCTGAAGAGAGGGTACTGGGCCTCGGAAACAGACTGAGCTCTCGCTGCGCGGAGGGAGCAGGCTTTAAACCGCTGGGCTCTGGGCATTGCTCTTCAGGGCGCGCACCAAGTGCATCAAGCCGTAGGAGCCCTCGGAGAGGAGAGGAGAGGAGAGGAGGAGACAAAAGCGCTTGCTCCGGCCTGGCCTGGACCCTATTCTGCTCCATGCACACCTCGAACACGTCAAATGCCCTTTCTTGTAGACGGCCTTTTTTTTGAGGAGTACGCCTTTGGGCTCAGAGGGCCCAGCAGCCGAGATCGGCAAGCGCGATTTCGAGATAAGATCAGAGATGGCGACCAGGGACCTCAGTAAACTGGCACGCGGAAACCCTGAGAAGAACCGCAGTGTTGGTTGCACAGGTGCACTTTCTCTGGGTGTCCGGCGCCTCGGTGAGGCGATTCGCGTTGAGGTTCAGGGTGCGCACATGGACATCACAGTTCTGGAGCAGGGCCAGAAGCTCCCTCAAACCTGCATCCTGCACACACAAGCAGGGAAGCGTCAGCTAGGCGGCTTGAGGCTGGGTATGTCTCAAGAGCACGCTCATCGCGACTGCACTTTTCGCTCCGAGATCAGATCAGAGGGCAGTGAAGTTTGGATTTGGAGCTCGCAGACAATCGCAGACAGAGGAGAAGAGCCTGGAGTTGTTGAGGACTATCAAATGTCGTCGAAGACGGTCTTAGGAACCTCACCGTCTGCTTCTGTCACATCTGACATGCAATCAGACGCTTCAGTTCTTGCATCTTCGTCTTCTGTGTCGGCATCGTCGTCGTCATCTTGATCCTCGAGTTCCTGAGAGATTCAAAATTGAGGCACATATGCAGGCAGTGCTGCGCCTAGCTACCTGCGAGAGAGAGAGAGAGAGCGGGGAAAGGAGGCAAGGAGGGCTCGAGGCACAGAGAAGGACAGAGACAGAGTGGATACCAGCGGGAATCCCACCAACAAAGAGAGAAGTCGGGTATGCACAAATTCCCTCGTGAAAGAAGCGAACTATAAACAGGTTGACGCAAGGCAGGTATGCACATGGGCACAAGCAGGCTCAGCGCCACATCGTCATACGAGAGGAACGAGGCACCACAGTTGGGGCGGAGAGTTAGCGTCAAGAGATGGCTGGCATCGCAAAATGACGACCGTGCAGGACAAGATGCCATCTCATCATCCACGAATTCGAACTCTGCTTCTGCGTTGGCCGCGGCCGCAGTGGGGCGTGCTGTCGGAAGTGGGGTGCGAATGCCATGAGCCTCGAAGTACTTCTCTGCACGGACCTGAGAGATCAACTTGTCCACCTCTTCCTGCGCAAACACATGGTCCAGAGAACGGAGAGAACCCCTTTCGTTTAGAAGGATTGAAGCTTTAAAACGTGGCTGTTGTCGCTCCTCGCCCATCTGCAGCTCCTCGCCGACCATGTCGCAGACAGTCTCCACCAAATCCAAGACATCGGCCGAAGCGCTCTCGAAGACCTCTGAATCCTCGCTGCTCATGGACACATGTAGCCGGTGAGCAGGCGGTACACTGAGCGAGTTTTGACCTTCAACTCGCAGGTCCACATTTGGATACTTTCTGAGAATATGCGCGAAATGAGAACCACCAGGTCCGGTAATAAGCTCTCGCAAGTCCTGTCTTGACTTGAAAACCGGTTCCGGGAGCCAATACTTGCAAAAACCTCTGGGAGCGCTGGCCGCGGGCACTGTTGCACGGGCCACTGGTGGTTCGGGAGTAATTGGTGTCTGGGCAGGTAGAGCAGCCGGCGTCGACACCAAGGGAATGTACGGCCCTTCCGGCCGTTGCGTTCCCGCCTTGAGAGGCATCCACTCAACGAAGAAGCCTCTGAAGGGTGGCGACACCTGAGACTCAGTGGGCTTGCCTCCCATGCGTCCCATCTCTGCCAGCATCGCGTGTACCTTGTCTCTGCCGTAAGGCAGCTTCAGGCCGCGGCCCATGGACTCAGAAAACCAAGCCCACGGATAAAGCAAGTAGAATAGCAACTGCTCATCCTCGACCTGCCTCCTCACGACACCTCGAAGTCTTGAGAGCACCTCAAGAATGATGATCTTCGGCATGGACGACAGCTGCGTCTTCTCCAAGAGTGTCGAGAAATGCTCAACAGCTGCGGCACTCAATCGAACACCTTGGCCTTGTTGAAGGGCTATTGCTCCGTCAGCCTCGCCCGCCGTAAGGGACGACCACAAACCCGTGGGTCGGAGATCGTGTTCCTCGAACCAGTAGGGACTCGGATGGCTCCAGTCCTGCATCATCTTGCGGAACTCCGCGGCCTTAGTTCCAAGCGCTTTCTCGGTTCATGTAAGCTCAATGAGCTCGTCAGTGCACGCTGAGTTTAGGGCCACAAGCTCGGCCTGCTCGGGAGCATCGTCTGGCGCCGGTGGCTCTGCAGGCGTCACCTGGCAGCTTCCGTCGTTGGGGGCCCGCCCCTGTCAAAAAACGCAACCCCTACAAACCTGACAACCATGCTTTTACTTCTGCGACACGCCATCAACCCGCGATTCTATACGTGCCCCTGTTTCTCATCTGCACATTCTACAAAGAAGGTCTCGACGATCACTGAAATTGCATGTGTGTCTCCAAGCACCTACATGTGAGTTGCTTGCACACTGAGATTGAGACCTGCACTCTGTCAACTTTTCTTATTTAACTTGGGCTCCTTCATTATTCTGGACCGGTCCATGTCGAGACCGGACTGTCCCGTGCTTTGCGGCTTCATGACACTGCCCTGATGAAGCAACTACTCGACGATCGCGAGACGCTTCTCCAACATCATAAGAAGGAGCAGTCGGCACATGACACATAAAACACGGTAGGCTGCCGCCCTGCGTTTTGGCACATTCCCAAAACCCGACAGTATTGTAATTTACGCATTCTGGCTCCTCAGGGTTGTTTTGGGAGGTTCGCGAAGTTTTCAAAAAAAAAAAACATCACCATATGTCAAACATGTACGGAGGAGTCTTTTCAGACTCCGCACGAGCCCCAGTTCGGCTGCACGAGGCAACGCCTCTTCAACGGAACTCTTAAGACACACGTTGTGGCGCCACTGAAAAGCATACGCCCAGCTCCACGTCAGGGGATTGGCGAAGCTTTGGACGTTATCATGGTTGCCACATGGATGCTCTGTGGGATGTAACGGTGTCTTTGTGGACGCGATCATGGTTGCCACATGGATGCTTTGTGGGAAATGCCACATGGATGTGTTGTGGGAAATAACAAAGTATTTCTGGACGTTAACATGGCTGCCACAAGGATGCTTTGCGGGAAATAACGGAGTCTTTGTGGACGTTATGATGGTTGCCACATGGATGCTTTGTGGGAAATAACGGAGTCTTTCTGGACGTTAACATGGTTGCAACATGGATGCTCTGTGGGAAAAAGCGGGGTGTTTGTGGACGTTGTCATGGTTGCCACATGGATGCTTTGCGGGAAATAACGGAGTCTTTCTGGACGTTATCATGGTTGTCACATGGATGCTCTGTGGGAATAGCGGAGTCCTTCTGGGCGTTGCCATGGTTGCCACATGGGTGCTCTGCGGGAACGGAGGAGTCTTATGCACAAGCGCACCTGCCCCGCACTCGCCCGCCCATCTACGCACCCACTTACACAAGCACCCACGCGCGCACACGCACACACACGTGCAATTAACCACGTGACTCTGCGACGGTCACGTGCAGAACACTGCTCCGTGTATGAGCCCGGCCTGCAATGTAGTGCGCCACTGTGTATCAGAGTCGAGCTCCAGTGGCAGCTTGGCCTGTTTCAACCAGAGCAACATGTCATTCAAGGTCTGGCCATCCTCCTCCGGGAAGCGAAACTTCAAGGGCTCTCCATTCTCAGGTCCTGTGCCTCGGCCCAGCATGAAACCGAAAGGATGTGCATCTGGGATGCGAGGATTGTCCAGAGCAGGACCGATCTCCCCTCTCTCCGAGAGCTCTGCATCTAGCTCAGCTACGATCTCCTTGATGATCCGTCTCACAGACTTGCCTTGCTGCGGCACCTCGCCTTTGACTGAGATGTGAAGCCGACAGTCGGTAGGATCTGTGAGATCCATATCCCGACCACTGACACCAAGGCCGCGGAAGAAGACGCGGGCCCCGCTTTCACTCTCCATGCGGCGGTGGTGCATACCACCTCGCCCGATGACACGGCTGAGCACATTGGAGCCGTAGAGGCCCTTGGAGAGGAGCGTGTCCAAGAAAATCTTCTCCTGCCACGGATACTTGTTTTCAGGAAGCGGGGGCGGTGCATCCTTTGGAAGCTTCGGAGCCACATAGGGCTTTGGCGCTGGCGTCGAGGGCGGAGGAGGGATGGGCAGCTCAACAGGCTGTTTCGAGGGTGGCTTCATGTCGAGGATGGAGAGCGCCACGTCCTGAATCTCTACCGGGAAGAGGGTGTTGTGCTCATTGAGCTGCTTCACTAAGTCTTGTACCTCCTTGTTGTGCTTTGCTAGATCGATATCCGCGAAGCCTTCGAGCTTGATCATGAGTTGCTCCAGCAAAGCCAGCACAGTTCGCTGCTCCTGGAACGGCTTAGATTTCCTCCAATCGCTGAACCTGCGGCAGACCTTCTTCACCCCCTGATCTGCAGCATTGAGGTTCAGCAGGCCCTGCAAGTACGCCTCTCTGAGCTTCCTTCGAGACAGGCGATGCGGTTTGGAGTAGTCGGCTGGCTCAGCATCTGACACATCCGCATCAAGGTCCAAGTCCTCTTCAGGAACATCGCCCTCAGAATCTGACGACGCAGGCTCTCTGTTCTCAAAGCCTTGGCGAGCAGCTAGAACCATGCCAGGATACCAGGTTGCTCGACCCATCGCACGAAACTGCGGCATTGACAGGACATGCATGGCGAATGCAGCGTTGGCACGAAGACCTGCGAGAACCTTCGACAGGAGGGGGCCCAATTTCCTGTTGGCAGCCTCGAGTTCCCCATGAGTTGGCGCGGTGACAATCAACGACGCGTTGGGTGAGGCGGCACCGCCACCGGCGCCACCGGTGGTCTGAATGATGACCACGGTATCCAAAGGCACATCGCTGCCCCAATTCAGAGTCAGGATGGAGAGCCAAAGCTTGTCTGCGAGCTCGCGCCAAAAGTCCGGCAGCCGTCCTTGAACATCTGGGCCACACAAGTTGTGGTGTGCAGAATGGGAATGCATCGCTACATATCGCCGTGGCGTCCAACAGCCTCTCCTGTACTCCACGCCCACTTCCTTCTTGAGATTCTCATCAAGGATGTAAGCGTTTTCCTCGGAACTCCATGGAAGATACCAGCGATCCCTGGCACCTTCATCATCTGAGTCCAAGGCGTCCATGCATTCTCGCACAGCTCGCCCCAAGGAGTCAGCTATGTGAACTACTGCGTTGTCAAAAGGCTTTCTTCCCTCAGCTCCTCCACCATCTCCAGTCACCACCAAGGCGTCCGAAGAATCCTTCGGTCCTCGGATCTCGGTTCCGGGGCACATGCGGAGGAGTCGGTCCCAGCGCTTCTGATCAGAACCGTAAAGCTTCTCTGTGAATTTCTCGGTTTGTGTCGAAGTCAGGCCTTGCAGCTCGAAGCGATAACTCAGCGTACAAGGCAATTGCCGAGGCTGAGCTTCCTGCCAGCAGCAAAGCCTAGAGGCTTCTTTCTCATCAAAACCGGCACCATGAAGCACAGCAATCTCCAAGAGCTGCCTGAACATGCCAGCAAGCTCGGCTTCAGCTCCTGGCGCCAAGTTGAAGTCATCCAGCTTCGCCAACTCTGTGTTTGTGCTGGGGTCGTTCTCCTTCGGCTTCACGTCGTTCTCGGCGTCACCATCTTGAGCCTTCCGGCCGTCCTCTGCATCGTTCTTTTTCTCCTTCTTCTTGCTTGTCGGAAGCTTTGGCTCAATGTTGTACTTATGACACACTGCCAGGTACAGAGTCTTCTCCTTGCCTTTGTACTTCCCGAGAAGGTCATCCAGCTCGCCCAGCTTCTCTTTGTTGTGCTCGGCATAGATCTCCGCAATCAGCTGCTTGTACTTCTCGAAGGTCGTTTTGGCTTCCTCCTTTTTGGATGTCTTCGGCTCCACGTGGTACTTTTCACAAATGCCCTTGTAGACCAACTCTTCCCTGCCCTTGTACTTTTGAAGCAAACTATCTAAGTCTGCGAGCTTGGACGGGTTGTGCTCCTTGTAAATGTCGGTGATAAGCTCACGGTACTTCTTCACCTTCTTGTCGTCACCGGCCGGCACTTTCTCGGAAGCACCGGCCTTGGACTCCAGGTTTGGGGATACACGATACTTCTCACAGATACACAGATACAAGGTCCTCTCTCGGCCCTTGTACTTGCCCATGAGCGCCTCAATGTCCCCTAACTTCGAGGGGTTGTGGTCCTTGTAGAGCTGCACGATCAGGTTCCGCCAGTGCTCTGGGCGAGCGTCTGCAGGCAGTCCTGGGAGAGCCAAAGGCGCCGCTCCGGCTCCGGCTCCGGCCCGGACGGAGCCGCTCACACCCAAGCCCAAACTTGCGAAGAGCCTCGAGGCCGAAGCCTCCGTGGAGGACTCCGACTTCCGCACCTTTCCTTGGCCTGGCCAAGCTCCTTTCAAAACTCGGACAAAAAGCTGTCGAGCCTGCTGGCCCCTGTGATGTGCGAGACTGGCAACTTGCTGGAGCAGGTCGTACTGCTCATCACGGGCCGAGCTGTCCAGCAGCCAAACCAGGCACAGCGCATGCGTCAGCAACATCTCGATGGGCAGGAACAACGGCAGCTGGCTCCCCTGTAGCTTCAGACCGAGCGCCTGACCACATCAAACTTAACATCTCTAGATTGGCAGGTGGATCCGGGCCCTTGTGAGGCTCTGCAGGCCCTACGTAGGCTAGGCCTTGCAAGTCGAGGCCGCAAACGAAATGCCTGGTATCGTGCTCATGCTGGTACTCTGCTCGAATACCACTACTCATAATTGTTGTAGGGCTGGAAATGTTTCATAGACATCGTCCATGCTTGAACTGCTCCTACCAGTGTAAGTAGTGCTAGGACCTGCGTGGCCGTCATCGTCCTCGTAGCTTCAACTCTAGACCTTGCAGTTTTCAGCATGGCCTCGACAAGCGGCCTGCACCTGGCCCCCAAGCATCCCCATCCCCATGCAGAGCCCTGTGCCTACGGCTAGGGCACGTTCAGGGTGTGGTGCAACGCCTATGACGTCCCTACACGTGTCGCCTCCGACATGACCCGTAAAGCTCTGGTAGACTCGGGGCCTCGTCCAGACTCTTCGCTCTTGCCAGTTTCTCTTCGGAAACCTGATCAGGGTGCTTCGTGAAGTGCTCGCGGACAGACTGAGCAAAGTCCCTGAGCCGGTACTTCTTCTCGGAGGCAAAGCGCTGCATGTCAGATGCTTCTCTGGCACCAGGAGGCATTGGCCTTTGGAAAGGTATAGGCCCCTTGCCAGGGAATCCCTTCATTGGCGCCATGCCCTTCCCGAAACCCTTTGGGTCGAACCACGGCCCCGGTGGTGGTGGGCATGGCCCAGGACCAAAAGGCGGATGCGGATGCATGCCGGGTGGAGGCATGCCTTTGCCAAATGGGGGCATGGCGGGCATCCCCTTGCCAGCCATGGGCGGCATACCTTTCCCCTTGCCATCAGGTGCAAGGTGCGGGGGAAATGGCATTCCGGGGGGCATCATGCCAGGTGGTGGCATCATTCCAGGTGGCAACATGCCAGGCGGCATCATCCCAGGAGGTGGCATGGGCATCCCCTTCTCATTCCTTTCTGAATCAGAGCTTCGCTTCCTGTCATCACTGGACCCTCTCTTCCGCTTTTTCTTCTCCTTCTTCTTCTCCTTCTTTGCCTTTTCCTCCCCGTCACCTTTCTTTTTCCTCTTCTTGCCATCTTCTGGCCCTTCTTTTCCCGCCTTCGTCCTGGCACTCCGTTTCAAGTCAGCGAGCTCGGAGCCGATGTTCTCATCCGGTTCCCAAGACGTCTCGCTGTAACCCTTCCATTTCACCAAGTACAAATCCTTGCCGTCGGCATGCCTGCGGAAGAAAAGAAGTCTTATTTGCGCAGTCTAGAAAACGAGCCATGTCATGCCATCGACTAGGCTAGACATGACTCTATTCGGCGCCTGAAGTCTAGGAGGTCCTCAACCTCGAAGACCCCCTCGTCCCCGCCATCCATGGGGGATGCAAGGAGGCAGGGGGGTGTCCGCCCGCCCCTGCGACTGAGCCAAGCTGCGATTCGCAACAAGCCCATGCTGTGCGGATGCAGACCGCGTCTGCGAAGCTGCGATGCATTGCAAGGTACGGGTACACGCCTCGAGAGCATTGCCTGAAAAGTCTAACTCCGCCTCTGAAAGTGCACCGCCCGCACCTGCAGCTCTGACAACGCAGACAGCGATTTTCGGGGTCATTCGGGCCATTTCGAATTCGGGCTCCCGGGCGGCCGAGGGTCTGCAGCAAGGCAGGGGCCCAGCGGCACCAGCGAGCCTTTGAAAACCACCGTGCACCATGACGTTCCCAGTGCACACCCCGATTAGGCGTCCGGGCCATGCCCGCATCCATCAGCTGCAAGGACCCTCGTAGCACTTGTAATGAAGGTTCAAAGCGCTAACTTGCGAGCTTGCGAGCCCCGAACTCATGTCCACGCGCAGGACGCCATCATGGAAGGTGAGGCGGTCTGCCCACGCAGCCTTGGCGGAAGTGTCGCAGAACGGTGAAGCTCTGATGCTCGACTGGCATTGCGAAGCACTGCGTTCATGGCTCTCAGACGACGTCGACCCACGCCCTCTTCAAGAGAGGAGGCCCATTTCTTCTTTTGGGGAGGCTGCAGCGAAATTGAAAACCAACCTGATGATTTGGGCGAATTTATGGGCGTCTCGCAAGCCCGGCTGCATGCCTCGCACACCGCAACATACCGCAACTTGTTTCGTTCAGTGTATAGTAACTGTGCTCTCTTGGGCTAACCGAAGCCGCACGGTATTTCGCGAGCACATGCCTTGTCGGCTCGACGCGGCATTAGCCATGTGGCACTTTCGGGGGCGTGTACAGAGTGACACACAGTGTACAGTTGAGGTTAATGTTGTGATGCCTTGACGCTTATCTTGCCAATTATGTCTCCCACCGGAATGCCCAACTGCTAACTCCAGTTGTACGCCAAGCGGCGAATCCTCCAATTGTCAGTTCTGACGTGCACCGAATATTTGCAGTGCATGTGCGCTCTGAACGGTCTGCACACATCACAGTTGGAATCCTAGCGGTCCTAGCTCATGTAGGCTTGAAGGTCATGTAGCTAGTGTTTGCCTGTTGGTGTGAACGTGCCCAGCCCAGCACTATTCGGTGCTGTGTGGTGAACGCCATGCCATTGCCTGGGATCGAAAATGGCTGCCGCTGATCACCGCCGAAGGTGAAGAAGCCCCCCCCGCGCTAGCCAGCTACCCCCTTCCCACCCAGGCAATGGATCTCTGGACTTGGTCATCTTGCCTCTCACTGACACAACCACTGAAAGGGACGGACCTCCTGTTTCTTGAAGACTTCTGCGGAGAGGCTTGGCCCCTCAGCGATGGCGAGCCGGGAGCCTGCTGAACGGAAAGCCGGTGACCTGCCTTGCCCTTCGGCCAAGTCGGCACAGCCTCAGCAACTGGAAGTCACCCTGGCAGAAAGCACAGGAAGCTGTGGCACAAGTTGCTTCCAAGCTGCCAGAAAGGCAGGGCCAGGCCTCTCTGCCGAGAATTCGTCGCAACGCGAGCTCGGACGACTTCTCTCAGGCTCTAGCACAGGCCCGGTCGTGCTGGCCAAGGGAACTGGCAGCGAGAGCATCGGCAGACAAAGAGAGAGAGAGAGAGAGAGAAGTTTCCCACTTTTTCCCACGACACTCTCCAAAGAAGGTTGTGCAATGATCTGTCCGCACCTAAGCTTTTTGGCATGAACTTCCATGCGCAGATTGATTGCCGTGCCAATTCGTTCTCTGGGCTCAAGAACAAGTCCGGTACCTTGATTAAATTACTGCCCTCTATGGGCAGTAGCTGTCTTTTCCGGTCTCGCGAGTCCTGTATATTGCGCAGCGGGACTTGATGTGTAGTGGCATGTCTTTCGGGGCCACACTCACGTGTCGCGCACATGCGGGTGTGCTTGCTCTTCCTTCAGCAGATAAGCGCTAACGGGTCTCTCCTCGTCTGTGTCTCGGGCCCGTCAACATAAACACATAATATCAACAACATAGAAGCATTTTTTCCAGATCCTTCGCTTGTTCTCACAGTTTGACTTGACAGCATTCACCAATGTGTTCAATTTGATGCTGCCATCTCAAGCACAGTGAGCGGAATCGAACGACACTTGCCTGGAAGGCTCTTGGATGTGGCCGCGGTGGCCATCCCGGCAAGCTCAGCTGACCTCCAACAAAAATTGACAGGAACGCATCGAAAGCCGCGCATGGCCGATAAAAACTTGGGAGATGGCGTCTTCGGCGGAGGCGGCGCCGGGCCAGGGAGGCCAGCCATGCCCGATTTAGCTTTGGGCACATCGGCGTCGACCGCGCTTGGAAGCCCAACTACCAGATGCCTTGCGAAACGCAAAGGCAGCTTGTAATGTAACAACTCCAGACACATGCTGCGTGCATGTGCGCGTGATCGCGTGCACACATGTGGGCCTGCGGCCAACTTTAACTTTTGCGGACCACCGGTGGAGTCGGAGCCAGTGGGTTACTTGCATTTTCTCGGATTCCATGTGTCGGTGCAGGACGGCTCCATCACATGCATTGTACATTCAACCGTCACATCAATGGCAAGTTCGTGATCCCCTTGAACGCTATAAGGATTTGATGGGGAAGGGGTAGCGGTCACGATACTGTTGGAATTTGACTCACAGGATTATCTTGAAGATGCATTCGTACACTATGAGGGAGATCGTCAAGGTGACCGTACTCCATCTAGAGGATGTTACAGGCCTGGGCCCAACCTCAAGGCTCATCCCCAAGCCAAATCATCCCTCGCCACCATTCTTTCACACGTGACTTGAGCCATCCGATGGCGTGTGGTCCTTGCGAGGGGCCATGCTAATCTTCTCAGATCTTCTCAGCACATCAACAGATCCAAAGGGTGCTCGTACCTGTGCGACTTAGACTTCTGTCCCGACTCATGCTCATACTCTTGGAGTCCTCCCGAATTTGCTTTCACGTGAAGTAGACAAGACACAAATAAAGATGTCGATGCGTTGGGACAGAGAGTGCTGCAGTTTCATAGGCTCAAAATGGATGAAAGATTGAACTCGTTGCAGACACCACAATCCATATGTCTTCATGTGTGCGTGTTTGCTTGTCGAGAAGGCGAAGACCCTAGACCCTTTTGCTGCAGGCTTGCAAGCAAGAACGCCTGGTAGTTAGCCACTCGTCCGCCGACAAACACTGTACTCGTGACAGTGCTTCCCTAGACCCCTTTTTGCAACTGGCTGGCAACGTCACGCCAGGACAGCTGACTCGTCCCTAGACCCCTAAACCCTAAACCTTCTTCCGGATAAACCCTGACATAGCGTAGTTGGTGGCCCATTTCACTCAGGATATGTTCCTTCTGTCCACAAAGCAACTCAAAACACCAACTGGACAGTTCGTGGCTAGCCGAACAATTGTTGGAATGTCCCGCTTTCGACAAGATTGAAGGGTAGACATGCTGGGTTGGGAGGTCTGAATCGTCCGCGGGACGTGGTTCCTCTTACCAGCTGCGGCTCTCAACATGTTACGGTAACCAGGTGCTTCAGCTCAAGATTAGGACAGTACTCGGACCGACGACCTTGCTGTACGCAAGAGACTGCAAGGCCAACTTGAACCCCCAACTTCAGAGCGACCCAACTGCATGATGCATCATGTTAAGAATGATTCCAACTGCATGGGTAAAGATTGCCGGCCAAAAGCCGTTCGAGTCAAGTGCGCCTTCTTGCTGAAACCGAACCTGATTGAGATCACGTCGTGGCTTCTGGAGCGTAGACTTCAGCCGCCAAAGGCCAGTTCACGTGTTCACTTTGACGGACACACAGCGAGAGTTTTGAAGCCGAGATTGTGCAGACATTATCCGCTTGGCTTCCATGGTGCGAGGAGATTCGGCTAGTTCTGAATGAAGCAGTTTTCCGGGCAGGGCGTTGCAGCACAGCTGGTTGCCGAGCTACAAGGTCTATGCCACGGTTGATGCTGGGTCTGGTCAACCCAGTGCACCCGCCGTTCAAAGGTCTGCGCGGGTCGGGAAAACCGATGGCCTGGCTACAGTGGTTCCAAGATGTTGAAAGAGCTGTGGCACAACTGGATGCCAGCACATGGACAGACATCCGAATCGATGACATTCGGCGACCGTGCTGCGGCTTCCTCACCTCGGTCGAGTTGAGCCGTAGTGGAGAAGTACGTAGGCTCAACTCCATTGACGGATTCGGCACGACATCTCGACGTCCGGCCCCATGGCAGTGACCAGCGGTGACAAGAAAGGCTTTTGTCAAGCGAGTTTCCTCGCCAAGTCCTTTTCGCTGGGCTGCAGTGGGGCAACTCGGTTGCAAAGGGCGCTGGGTGGGAACTAACTGAGCCTGATGACAGGGGGGGCTCTTGTGGTTTAGCGCTTTAGCTGCTTAGCTATTTTCGCGCCTTTCGAGCTGTGGAACTCCTGTCACCTGTGAGTCCCCGACACTGCCCCAACGATAGGGCCTAAACCTATGCAGCCTAAAAGCCTGAGCTAGAAAGCCTTTAAACTCGCACTCAACTTATCAGACCAAGCTGCATGAATTGGGGAAACTCCGTGCTGAACTGTACCTGTCGTTTCAACAAGCCGGCTCACTCCAGCTGCATAGTATCGACATGAGGACATGTGCAGAGCACACCCGGTCTGCTGGAGATAGGTCCGACCAAAAATCTCGCACGGCATCCCGCTCTGAAGAGCCTCCCTGCGGAAAGCCGGCACGTGCAGAAGGCAAGATAGGTATCCTAGCCCCGGTCCTGCACTTTTTGCATCAAGCTTCTCAGCTTTGATTTGTACTCCTCAGACGGTGCCTGGCACGGACTCAAGAGAGGCCCCCGGACTCCCGGACCGGAGACGTTCTGCCGGCACCTTCGCAGGTGGTCCTGGAGTAGTTGCACAAAGGCACAAGGAGAGACAGCGACGTCACCGTCCTTGTGGGGTGCTCTTGTAGGCAGCTGCTTTCTTCGCTTTGGCGGCCGGGCGTTTCCGCATGCGAAGGCTTCGTTCGTTCCCCCGGTACCTTGCATGCCGCGGCAACAACAACAGGGCCGGCACAGGATTGCCAGAAGTGCGCACTTGCTGGGGTCCACCTTCAAAGCCTCCGGTACGTCCAGCAAGGGCGGGCTTCGCCACTGCATGAGCCGCACGGCTCTCGCTGCCCCGATGGTGAGAAGCAGAGTGCTGGCGGCGCAAACGGCAATGCAAATGCAAAGTAAAGGCAATTCACATCAATTCACATGGAGCAGCGCTCTCCGGCCCGGACCTTCCGCCGGCGTCTGGGAGGTTCTCCGGCTCTTGCGGATTCGCCACGCCGATGGCCGGGCCTAGAGGGATCGGGGGCTCCGAGATGGCTTAATCATGCTTAATCCGAGAGGCTTCCGCCAGAGCTGCGGCCCTTCCGCCTCCCACTCTGACCCGCTGATCACCCCACAATGTACAGACTTTCTTTGTGGCGGCACCTGCTTCGAAGCACCACGCTGCAAAGCCGACGCTGTTGCCAAGCGCCATCTGCTTCCTCGAGGAGCACCTCTGCACAGTGAAATGAGAAGCCGGTGCAGCGCGGGTGCAGGCGCGGGAATCCTCCTGGATGCTGGTCCAGGACCGCGTTTTGCTCCAGTGAGGGATCAGAGGAACCTCAGCCGCTCGGCCACAGGCACTAAAGAGGCACCAGCTGTTTGAAGCCGAGGTCCTGGCAGTCCTGGCCTCTATAGCCGCTGTGGCTTCCGCCTCTGAAGGATTAGCCTCGACAAACTCCTGCAGGGCACGAGTACGAAAGGCGAGAAAGCTTTCAGCGCTACATGTAGGAACCCGCTACAGTACTTTCTGATGCTCTAAAACTCTCCAAAGGGATGCTCCGGCGGCTTCCTCGATGTCGCTGGCATCCATGTCGGTGAGCCCTTTGCCCGGTCCCTCGAAAACGACATAAATCTCATTTAACACTGGACGCTTGGCGAACATGCTCGAGGTCCTCTGCGCGGCTGATAAGCCGCTTCGAGGACAATTCGATGTTGCCTTTCACCTGCACAAAGATGCTCAGGTCTGCTCTGCGAGAGAGACAGGAGTGTCTGCGTCTGCAACAAAGCGGCCAGATTCAAGTCGATCTCCAGCTCGTAAAGCTCAGACCAACCCACTCTCGGTCCTGGCCACCTGCGACTCGCACATGTAAAGTTGTATAAAGGGAAGCTCCGACACTGCCGGCTGGGACTGTGCCTCTCGGCGGAGCGGTGCAAGGGCTGCCGAACTGTGTGAAATGGCGGCGCCCACTTTAGCACCTCTGCGAAAGATTCCACGAAGCGCAGACGCGAGGAGACGGTGCCGTGTGCCCTGCACCTTGGGCTGAGCGGAGCTCTCCCCTGCGGCCTCTGCGGCCTCAGCCACGAAGCCCTCTGGAGCTTTCGGAGTGGGCGCCTGAACACGACAAGCACATCCAGCGCACAGGAGAGGCATGCTGTGGCCTCTCCGATTTCTGCATCTTCGTCTTGACTTTCTGTCTCACTCTCCTGTGTGCGGGGCATGCGCTGTTGCCTCGGTTCATTGTCCCAAGCGGCAGCGCACCTCGTTCTCCGATTCTGAAGACTCCGAACCTGAAGGCGCTCACGAAGTCACGAAACAGGCTGTTGCGATTGCAGTCGAATCCAGGCCCGGACCTTCCTGAGCAGAGGCAGCTGCGGGAGCTCCCGCTGCAGCTCTCGCTGCAGTGCCGGACGCATCCGAAATCTGCACAGCGAGAGGTGCAGAAGCAGGCGCAGCTCCTGGGACGGCTCCCGTCAGCACCTGTCACCACCCCACCACCCCACTGCCATTGTGCTGCCATCGTGCTGCCATCCTTTGCCTAGCTAGCCCTGCCCTGCCGAAACTCCCTGAGCCGGGGCCATGACTGCAGGCTGCTCAGCATCTTCCTCGCTCTCTTCTCCCTCCTCCTCTTCCTCTTCTTCCTCTTCCTCCTCCTCGTCTTCCTGTGAGAAGCTCTTGCGGTCTCAGATGTCAGGCACAAGCTGCTTGCTGTTGACGTTGTTTTCCTGCACCTGCAGCTGCTACAGCGTGGCATGCCTGGCCTCAGAGGAATCGGAGATGGGCAAAGCTCCTGGAAAGACCGCGAACCATGCTCTCGAAGCTCTTCACGTGTTGGATGTCCTGCTTCCGATGCCTGCACCTGCCCGACATGCCTGGCACGGACCGCGTCACTGCGACGATCAGTGTCAGAGAGGTCGGGTCGAATCTGAGCGGCTCGGCGGGATTCCGCTTGCAACGGCCCATGCCTCAGAGGACTCTTTTTGCTGAATACGGCATGTCAACAACAAATCTGACAAACAGGAAATTGTCACTGACCGCCTAGCCTGGCCTGGCCTGGGGGGCCATCATGCTTGGAACAGACCAAACGGCACCCAACGGGGCACCGGCCTGAGCATAACCAAAGCGCCAAGTGCTCACTGTCGACCGACTCAAGTCCAGCTCACTCCTCCCTCCAATCTCTCGTTCCCTCGCCCTCGCGAGCTAATGGCCAGTTGGGCACTCCATGGATGGTAGGACCCTGCTCGCCACACCTGCCATGCCTCAGGCGCAAATGCATTTGAGCCGGAGAAAGTTTTAACCCCCTAAGGTTTCGCATAGGGAGACGGCTTCGGGCATGGCCACATCACGCCTGACTTGCGAGACTCTGACGGATCGGGAACTTCGAGTACTCCTACCTTCGTTTTCGAGACCGCGAGCGGGCTGGGTGTTCTCGCCTGACAGAGATGCCAGGTTCCCAAAAGGAACGAAATGGACCGCTGGATCGCCTGCGGCCATGCGTTCTGACATCCTGGCGCTTCGTTGGTGCACACAAGCGCCAAAATCGGCAGGGCGAACTCACGCTGCGACAGCCTCTGCGGTCGCCTGCACCCCCAAGCATCGAGCACTCTTTCTCACAGCGGCACACAGCGGCACGGTAGTTTACAGCAATCTGCAACATGCCTGCTTCGGCCGCCTGCGCCAGAGCGAGAGCTACAGGCGCAACAACCGATAAATGCAACCAGCCACGGACAGGTTTGAACTTGTGTGAAGCGTTCCGAAGACAAGATTGGCAGCGCCCGGTGTGTGCCTGTGGCTTGAACCTGCGGCGTCCGTGCAATTGCAGATCTTGCGCATGGACGTTCGGCATTAAAACTATTCGAACTCTCTCCTGCAGGATCGCGCAGGCGTGGGACGCCACGTGCACTTCTTTCGGAAGCCTGGAACTCTGGTGTTGCCTGTGCCACAACCGCTTGCCATCGCAGAAAAGGGATGCAGTAAGTCCCAGCCTTTGGCAAGCTCGGGCTCCGCGCGATGGCACGCCTCGTGACGCCGACACTCCCCTTTGACATGAAGCGTTTGGAATTGATCTTTGTGTGCAGTATCTCCGGCACGGGTCAGAATTCCTCATGGTGGTGACCCTGCGCATTCTCTCACGATACACTGCCTGCTAATGCCCCGGGGCCCCGGGCTGCTCCGTGCCAGGCTCATGCCTGGGTGCCCCGCAAATCGTAATGCAAGCAGAAGGTGCAGTTGGTCGCCCCACTTCCGTTTTTTGTCCTTCCTCGAGAGTGACTTTCGTCTCTCCTTGCAAGGTGGCTTTTTGCATCTGCTTAATTTTTACTTTTGTCCGGCCTGCGTAGGGGACCTTTCCTGGCGGACTTTGCGGACCTGCGGGCTGCAGATACATGCAACTTCTAGTAACGGCGTGCGAATGGCAGGTGCCTTTTCCGACTTTCGCTTGTGCTCAGTTTGCGTCTTGTCTTTCTTATCCTTTTTTTTCTCCTTCTTTCCCTTATTCGACTTCAGCCTCTCCTGTGCCAGTATGAAGGCATGCGTGCCGCAAAGCTCTTTCTGGTCACGTCTGCCTCGTGAGACTCCTCTCGTCGCTGTCTTTGGCTGGACTTCCTTGCGATGCACAGAAGTACGACTCGCCATGCTTTACGAGAGCGCTTCGCAGCTGTGCCCAAGGCGTGACCAGCTTCTTGCTCTGAAGCTCGTCTCCTGCCAACGAAACCAAGCCTGTGGCAGTGCATCATGTGGAAACAACGACACAGACTGGCAGGCATGGCAGGCAGTCCTTCAGATCTTTGTTGCTTTGCTTTCTTCTGCAAGGCAGGATATTTGCGACTGCAATTGGTTCGTTTGATGCCTCGCCCGAAGTTAGAAGCTAAAGCAAAGTGTTTCGCAGACATTGCACGGTCCAGGTAGTCTGTTCAGCTATGCAGCTAATGCGGCTAAACGTGCGGCGACCCGGCTCCCATGCTGAATCCTGTCTCCGGCCTTCTCCTTGACCGCATTCACTGGCCCAAGGCTTTTTTGGTCCTGTCCCAAGACCCGTCCCCTATGGCACTATGGGCCCCAAAGAACGGACCCTCTGAGGGGGCCTTCGGCAAGCTCGGCTTGGGCCCACTGGCGCCGGCCGCGGCCACGAGCCTCTCCTTAGTCCTGGGCCGCAATCCCGCGCCTTCTCCCCCCAAAAGAACAAGAAGCCGAGTCACCAGCGGGTCCCGGCCCGGCCTTCGCTCTCGGCCCAGGCCCTGGCCCTGGCAGCTGAAAATTCCGGGCGGTCGGTGGCTCGGCTCGCATGACAGGATGGTCTCTGCATTCGCTGTCGGTGACATGCTACCCGAAGCAAATATCTTAAACAGGATTCACGGGACGAACGACAGAGGAACGAATTAAGAAAGGAATGAAGAACGACAGAGAAAGGAAGACGTACCGAACGAAAGAACGAAACAACCAATACCCAAGGAAGCCTAGACAGGCGGGACGAGCTAAATAAATCAACGAAGCAAGAAGAAAGACGGGACGAGCTACATCAATTAACGAAGCAAGAAGAAACAGAGAAACATCGACGTAAAGAAATAACTACCGACAGAAAGAGAGAACGGCAACCACAAATACAAAAGAACGACATACAGAGAGGAAGAAGGAACGACAGAAAGAACGAATGCTAGACACACACACAAAAATAAGGACGGAACTAACTAAAGCAGTACATATAAAGAGAACGACATAATAACGAAACAATGAAACACAGTAAATAAACAACCACGGCAACAAAGAAAGAAAGAAGAGACAACGAGAACGAAGAAGATACAGCAACGCAGAACGAAAGACATAAACAAATACACACATGAAGAAAGGTGGGGCTGTCAAGGCTCGGGGTT
Organism: Symbiodinium sp. CCMP2456; assembly: GCA_905221635.1. Classification (NCBI taxonomy): domain Eukaryota; class Dinophyceae; order Suessiales; family Symbiodiniaceae; genus Symbiodinium; species Symbiodinium sp. CCMP2456. The sequence continues at coordinate 25,136 of CAJNDV010033169.1, forward strand.
GCTCTAGAGTCCCAAACTGGCTTACAGATGTGGTGCAGGATCAGGGTCCTTGTATTGGGAAGCGGGAAGCCCTTTCATTGCCGACTCTTGGAACCAGATGTTGCCATGCGCGTGCTTCAACGCTCATGTGCTTGTGTTGCCATCAGAGGTTTTCGGCCACAGATCGCTCCTGAACCAGTCCCACCTGTGCACGACACCCGTATCATTCCGTGCGACCTTGGCACTGGAGTGTGGTTATGGCCGAAATGCTACCGGAAGCGTGCAGGGCCAACAGGATTGGGAGAAAATCGCTTGTGGCCGAAATGCCACCCGAAGCAGACATCTGTTAGCCAGAATTGAAGCAAATTCGTTTGTGGCCAAAGCGTGGCGCTAAGCATCATTAAGGATGTATGGCGAAAACGCTGCCCGAAGCAAAAGTGCTCAGGTTGTGGCAGGGGGGTGCTACTTGGAGAAGTTCTCTCAAGACCAGCCAAACAACCTGAAGGAGCCTGGCCGCAATGTGTAATGACAGATAGGCCTACGCACGGGAATACCAGAAACCCGCACGCCCCACAAAGGAGGAGAGCTTCGGCTAGGGAGGTTTTGGGGCACAAGTTCGACCAAGCGGCCAGGTTTCCCAAGAGGACCTGCCACATCCCTTGAGTCTTGAGGCGAAGAGGCTTCGAGCAGGTTTCTTCTTGATAGAACATGTTTGACGTGATAATGCGTACGATTGCTTGCCGACGCGCATCCCGAAGCATGCATGTCAATCAGGATCGGGATGAACTAGCCTATGGCCGCAATGCCCGAAGCTCACGTGTCACTTCCGAGGGGGCAGAGAGTCGCCGGCCGACTGAGGCCGAAACGATGCCTGAAAGCCGTGAAAGGGGATTCGGGTAGGAAGATTCGTGGTCTCTCCGAGTTGCTGGAGACGTGGTCTCGTGGTCTCTGCTGGTAGCGGTGGTCGCCGCCGGTCGCCGCTCGACTCGTGGTCTCCTGTTCGTGATCCTCGACTGGTGACTGGTGGTAGTCGTCATCGTCGTAGTGGTGCTCTTCCGCTGCCTTGGAGACCTACGCTGCGTAGGATGCCATGTTTGTTGACCACAACCCTTTTTTGTCAGGATTTTGTGCACAAATCGGGGTGGGTGAGTAGAGGAATCTAGACGGCCGCTTTTTCAGACAGACTCGGAGCGAGAATCAGTTTTGGGGGGCGGGGACTATCACGCACGAAACCGATGCCATGTCCCGTTGATTGCACTTGCAAACGGCCTTGTCGCTTCCTTTTTCTGTGACCTGCAGAAAAAACAGTAGCGGCAGCCGCATGCAGCTTGTGTTTCCATCAGCCCGGCCTGCGTGTTGCTCTTCAACACCAGGGCATTTGCAGGCTTTAGGCGCGCCCTATCAGCATCATCGAGTTGAGCGGTGCGGCGTGATAGCTCAATGTTCGCTCTATGGCTCCGTACCATGACTTACGTGAGGGGATGGCGTAGTGCCGAATGCTAAGGATGAATGATGACAATCGGGCTGAATGCGGCTACAGGCTGCAAGGTCCGCAAGGTCGCCTGTCTTCTCTTTGTGGTCGGAGAACTGCGCGAGGTGGGTCTTGGCGAGCTACCAACACCCGCCTGAAGCTTCCAACATCTTCAAGCCCAAAAGCAACGGCAAGGGCAAGGAGAAGCCTGGGCTTGGAGTCGACCTGCCCTGCAACGAGGCGAGTACGAGGCGAGTGCGAATGCTGCCCTCATCAAGTTGGCCGGGGCCTGTCCGCTGCCTTGCAGGCTGACGGCCTTCCGCAAGCTCTAGCTGCGAAACACCCCATCGCGCAGAGTCGAAACTGAAGCCAATAACTGGCAATACCTCCCACCCCGAATGACAGTTAAAGAAACATAAGCATGGCCTTGAGAAGATTCTGATGGAAGCGACTGCTCATCCCTGACTGGACCACGAGAACAGCGTCCAAAAACAAACTGCTCGCATGGCCAGCCCAATTTACTACAGAGAGCTGTGCTTATTGCCGACTCATCGCACTCAGTGCACCGCGATGAGGCCCTGCCCACAAATCGATCAGGCGATTTGGCCTGCGTTCCAAACAATGTAACACTGGTCCAAGTTGATCGGAGAGAGAGGCTCCACGACCAATCGTGTCTGCAGTTCGGTCGCCTGTCTTTGCCGCGGATCCTGAGTACAGCAGCAAAGCTATATGTGCTTTCGGACCTGCATCGTCCATGCCTGTGGGCCATCATCTGTGCGTGACCTTGTAACACTTATAGGACTTATAGATATCAACTGCAGTCTGCAATTCTGCAGCTCACCGACGTCACTCTTAGTCACTCGCTTTCTTCGCTTTGCTTTGGAACCTTGCTGCACCCGCACAGCTCCACACTTTTTACTAGCTAGCCCTCCTGTGGTCTTGCGCATTCCCGCGTCTCTTCCCCCCCACCGTTCCCTCGTCCGTGAATGTGAGCTTACACGCCTTGTCCCAAGAATAAGATCCCCTTCGGATGGTTTGCGACCACTCAGGAAGCCTGACTACAAGAATGGGTGAGCCCGGAAAGGGCGCGCCTCGATCTGCTCCACTTGCGATGCTAGGGACGTCCTGCAACTTGAAAGCTCAGGTTTGCTGCAGTGCAGGGATGGACGATGGCTGCACCTGCGCATCAGACTTGGAACGGCGCCCGGGCATCCGGCTGGGCTGCTACGACACCCTATATTACTTGCTACGCCACCCTGCCCGGGCATACGCGGCATGTGCCCTGCATGCCTGATGAAACAAGTAAAAACTTTACAGGTTCGACAAAGAGCTGAGGATGCAAGACATGACTCACGTGCAGCTAAGATTCAAGCTGCTACAGTTCCGCTGGAGTTTAGGCTTGGTCCGGTCACGAGCTCTTCCACTGACCATGGCCGAATTGCACCCAGCAAGAAAGGTACGTATGCTGCCTCGCCACTACAGTAGAATCTTGTGTCCTAAAGTTCCTGGTCCTGCTACTGCTATTTACTTCCCTTGACGATGCATCAGGAGCAGCAGTTAGATTGGTTCAGCCGACCTGAAAACTCTCACTCGCTGCTCTGTCGCGGCTTGCCCAGCATGTGACCCAAGTAAGCGGCAGCTACTCTCCCTGTCGAGTCGGATCTCATGCTTGTCGCTACATCAACCGCTCAAGGGGGCGGACCACCAGTCAGCCATGCCTGCACGTCCTTGTGGTTATATCCTGCAGCTTCCAAGAAGGCGAAAGCTTGCTCGACCCGTGGCCGGCCACCTGATCTGAATTCGGAGGAAAGCAGCCGAATGACCTCCACCTCGTCTCCCGCCTGCACCCGCAGCAGCAGCTCATCGAAGCCTGTGGCTGCTGTAGCTGCTGTAGCTGCTGTGGCTGCTGTGGCTGCCGTGGCTGCTGTAGCTTCAGGTCGGGAATGCGAGGATTTCACCTCGGGCGCTTCGGGCACTTCCGCGGTCTCCGCGGTCTCCGCGACTTCCACCGCGGTCTTCGCCTTCGAGGCCTCGGCCTCGGCCTTGGCCTTGGCCTTCTCCTTCTCTTGCTTCGCAGAGCCGGCCTGGGCCGCCGTGGCACTGTTGTTTTGCTGCATGGTCTCATGGAAGAGCCTCTTGGGCGCTGTCAGCGTCATGGAATCGTTCCTGAAGTCGCTGGGCTTGCCGGCTCTGGAGTCTTTCTGATGAGGCTGTGGAGTGGCTTTCAGGCGAGACTGATACCAGCGCTTTATGGCATCGAGGTCGTAGCCCATGGATTGCAGCCTGGCAAAAGAGGATGAAAGGTTGCCTGTCCTCAGCATCCTTGCGAAGACTTCCTTGACCTCGGCCCGGGTTTCGGCCTCCGCCTCCAGGTCTTTCAAGAGAAGAGCAAAATCCGAGTTTTTTCCTGGCGTTTCGACCTCCTCCGCCTCCGACTCCGACTGCAACCACTTCAAAAGCCCGTTGTAATCGTAGCCTAAAGCAGCGAAAATCCCGAGTACGTGTACCATCTCTTCTGCGCCGATGTGGGCAAGGACCTTCTTCACCTCCGCTTTGCTCGAATGCTTCAAGGCATCGATCAGCAAGTAAACGTTCCAAGAGTTCTCGATAGCACGGGCTGGTCCCTTTGCTAGCAGAGCCTGGCCATGTGTTTTTCGCTCGATCCAGCTCTGCAGCTCCTGGGGGCTGTAACCCAAGGCCTGCAACGCCTGTAGCGCCTTCGAGACTCGATGCGCTCCGCCCTGCGCTCCGCCCCTCCTGGCCACGTTCAGGATCAGCGCCTTCACGGCATCGGGGCCGTCGGGCCGGTTGGCGCGGATCGTTTCCAGCAAGTTCCCAACGTCCTCGACCAGACTCCTATCATGGCCCTCTGCGGATAGAGTTGGAGGGGACGAAGCAGTCGACAACCACTCCTGGAGACCATCAGGATCGTAGTCCAGGGCCAGGAGTGCCCAAACCATCTCCAAGTGATGTTTCCCTCCCTCTGCAGCAGCAAGCAGGGCGATGTTGGCGCCGTGTTGGTCTCCTTCCACGATTTCCCGCTCCACTGCTTCTGCTTGGTCTGGAAGTTCCAGGATGTTCTTCGGAAGTTTCAAGGCAAACGCTTCATGGAAGAGCTGCCCGAAAATGCACATGAGATAAACCGACGCTGGACCTAAGCATGTGGAGTCCGGCTGTCCCTGCAGTCCCCCTTGGACACTAAGCAAAGCATTTCACCGCAATAACCGAGATGCGGACAGCGGGGCATCGCAACCAAGGAAGCCCACACTATTCTCTGATGAGATCTTCATTGAGCCGGTGCTGGTCAAGGTGCGTCTTTGTTTGTTGTTCGTTCTATCGCGAGATGCTCACTTGTTGTGACTAGCTTGAGGCCATGACTCGCAAGCCTCACTCTGTTTCTCTGCCTCTGTTGTTCAAACAACCTCCTGCTGCTCCGTAGATAGCTTTTCATAATTTTACTAAGTCGCGCGCTACATCTGTGAGTCACATGGAAAGGATGCAGGGCCGAAAGTCCGCACAACTGCGTGGTTTTTTCCTGCCAGTTTCGAGCTCAACCGACGTTACCACGTAACGATGCTTGGAACTGCCTTGCCTGATGCTCATCCATCAAGTTGGGTGCGGAAGGTCCAACGGGCCCTTCTGGGACCATGCCGTGGACAGCACCAGCCCGAAGCAGAAGCGCATCTTCTCGCTTCATCACATTCCTAGCTTGGGGTTCGCCTTTGTTGTTCAACGAGATGGTGAAGCTTACTTCATCGCCAATCTGCAACCCGATCATCTGATTCCGGTGTATGTAAATGTCTCTGGTGAAGCGCAGCTTGGTTTCGTCGCAATCAATGAAGCCATAGCCACCTGCAGGGCCATCCTGGAATCTCTTCACCCTCCCGATAAATCGCTCCTCGTTCGAGCGATCGGCCGGTGCCCAGGAGTGGAGATTTTGCGGCACTTGGTGAATCTGGGGGAACACCTGGGCAGGGCCGCCTGCAGGGTATTCGCCTTGTTGCGGCCATCCTCCTTGAAGAGGCTCTTGCCACATCGGCGCGATCGGCGCGGCCGAGGCCTGGCTTTGCCATGCGGTCTGACTTGGGCAGAAGGGCGGTTGCGGCGGTTGCCACTGCATGGGTGGCGGGTGCCACTGCTGGGGCGCCAGAACGGCTGCACCTGGAAATGGCATGACCGAATGCGCCATGTGCCCAGGACCTTGCTGACTGACTGGCAACTTCTCCCACATCTGGCCATGCACAGGTGCATTCAGCACAGCCCCGTTCAAATGCACGGGTGCTGGAGGGGGCGGTGGGGCTGGTGTGTGTGTATATTGGCTCAGGGGTGTCGGAGGGCCTTGCGCTGACGTAGCCAATGGACTGGCATCGCCAGCCGGTCGTGCAACAGGTGGTGGGGGAGGAGGTACAACAATGAGTGGCTTGTTGTCCGCTTGAGCCTGTATGGTCTCTGAAGTCGGGACCCCCATTGCTTTTGCAATAAGGCTGCTATCTGCGACATCCCAACCACTCTTTCTCCGAGTCTTAGAACTCGACCTCGATGACGAAGACGAGGACCTCCGGCGTCGGCGCGATCTGGATCGATGTGAACGGGAACTTGAAGATCTGGAAGACTTTGACTTGCTTCTGGCATTCTTCTTTCGCTCCTCCTCTGCAGCAGCCGCTGCACGTTCGGACTCACGCCTTTTTCTCGCTTCATCTGCTTCCCTAGCCTCTCTGGCTTTCCGTTCCACTTCCTCTCGTTCGCGCCACTCCTCCATGTCTTCAGCGGTTACCTCCTCGCCACTTTCCTCATCTTCCGCAAGCTCCTCCTTCCACTTTGGTTTACCGCTGTCCTTCTGAGCATTGGCCTCGAAGCAACGAGAACACTGTTCACTTCGCATTACAACCCCACTCATGCGATAACGACGAAACAAGGAGAGCCTGAGCCTCCTTTCTGCGTTTGCCAAGCATTCGAATAGTCAGAGGCGCTGCTGCCCCAATGCCATGTGCACCAGCGGCCAACAAGGGGCAAACAAACCTTCTCAGCTTAACCGAGGAACTGCAACCAGTTTTCCGTGTATCGTCATTAATCCTTGCTGGAGGGGGCTGTTGGGATGCCTTGCTGCAGTTGCCCGCTGCATGCATTGTGTGACATGTGTGTCTGTCTGTGTGCGTGTGTGTACTTGTCTTTTAACTTGTGCTGTTTGTCAGATGTCTTGCTACACTGATGCGTGCACTTCTGCCGGGAGAAAACATGACAAGCAAGGTTTGCAGGGCAACCATAAACTGCGTGGCTGCTTAAACCTTCCACTCGTCCCGACGCACCATCGCTCTCAGAGTCCCTGCCTACACGGAGAATTTGGGTACACCCCAAACCTGGAAAAAAAAATGTCGGGTGTAAACTAAGGCATGGTCACAGGGCCCGTGTAAACTAAACCCTGAAAAGCACTAGTGAGTGGCACACCCCAAACCCCAGAACGGTGAACACTTGCTGCGGCATCCATACCTGCGTCATGAATTGCACAAGCCCAAATCCCAGATCCGCACGGTGGCGAAGCGAATGACTGAATGACTGTTTCCCGAAAGTCGATATCTACTGCGGCGCCTGAATACTTTGAATAATTCCGGCCTGGATCGCGGGCCGAAGACCGCCGAAGAGTTGATCAGCTGCTGCGGAAGCACGGGCATAAATGCTGGGTGTGGCAAAGATCGAATTAGCCGGGGTGGCTCGGAACGAGTCGGCGAGGGCATTGCTGCGGCATTGCTGATGAAAGGCGATTCTCTATCAACGTTGGTTGCGCTGGGAAAGGCAAAGAAAGTAAAATATCGGAAAGGCAAGTCGTGAAGGCGTCGCCTGTGGCAATATTTTTTCTCGCACGCCTCTTTACGACTGCGAGGGAAGTCCCAAGTAAGTCTGCAGCAGGGATTATTGCTGGTCGCTCCGGAAGTCGGCCAAGACAAGACCTCATGCAGTTCTGGCAGAGGCCCCTCGCCCGAGCTCGGCGGCAGGTGGCAACTGGAGGAGCGATGCGGCGTAGGCGCGCTGAAAAGCGACAGCAAAAGCCCAGGACAGCTTGCGCCGCTACTAAGAGGTATGCGGCCCACCAGGCTCCTGCGGGACTCGGGCTGCGGCAGAGACGGCTGCGCCCGGCTGGATGTCGGGGCGTGGGTGGGGCTCGCCTCGCCGTGCGAGCGGGCAACGAGGGTGGCATCGAGGGCGAGCTGGAAACCATGCCTCGAAGGCAGACCATTCGCGACGATCTGATTGCGCCTCTCAACTGAGACAGGCACATCGAGGTTCATGTCCGCAAGCCGGACGTGACGGGCGATGCGGGCGACCCCCGGGTGCGCCAGGCTCGCGACAGACGCGCGCAACGGCATGCTCGAGGGGCACCAGGCGCGTTGCCAGTTGCCAGGACTCCGGAGGTTTCATAGACCGAAGAACGGCGGTCGCCGAGTAGGTCGAGCTGCACCTGCGCGATGTGAGCGGGAGGGGAAGTCGCAAGCGGCGCAGCAGCAGCAGCAGCAGCAGCAGCAGCGTCCGAGACGCAGGTGTTGAGGTTAGCAAAGTGCATCTCGAAGGCGCAAGCAGCAAGTCGCTGCCATCTCTTGAAGGCGCGCGAGGTTTCTCCGGGGGCGCGGCAGCTGAGCCGGTGCAAATGGCTCCATGCAGGGCCGCGCTGGGGGCACAGGCGTGAATCCCCGAACCGTTGTGCAATTCGAGCGGGGTGCAGCAAGGCATTGGGCGATTGCTGCATCCTACCAATAACCCCAGACCGCAGTCCGCTCCCCTCCACACATTCATCTTTTTTCCCTCTCGCCTGCCAAAAGCCACGAGGTAAAGCCTTCCAAAACGTACGTGAAAAAGCGTGCACACGTCATGCATCCAATTGCGAGCGCCCAAGCGGCCTGACTTTACAATGGCCAGGCAACGTGACGCTTGCCCCTGCGTGTATTCCTCTTTTGATATACATATATATATATACAGAAGGTTTAGGGTTTGGGGCGTAAGCTGCAAAAATTTGCATGTGTGCGTGTGTGTGGGTGTATCTGTATATACACACACACACACGCACACGCACACGCACATGCATAGCAGATCCCTGTTCCATTTCGACCATGAACTTAAAACCCAAGATTGCAGACTGAAACCCACAATCCCATGCTGGAAATGGGAAATATGCAAAAAAAACTGTATAATTACGGAGCATGTCAACAGAGTAAGCCTGTCAGGTCTATTTGGATTTTCTGCTCGTCCTGAACTGGGAAGCAGCCGAAACATGAAACGCGCGCTGAGGGTAGCAGGACTGTGGGTGCAATTGACATTCTAGCTCGAGTTTCTTTTATTTGCCAACCACCTCGGGCATTTCGATCATCTGCTGCCATGACGAAACGCGTTGCAGCTGCAATAGAAAACCGGAGGACGTGGATGAGTTTTTCACGAAGTTGTCCACACATAAACGGATGAGGCAGCAGCCGGGCAAAAGGCCAAGGAAGTGAACGACCCCTGCGAGAACTCGTAGTGCAAAGGCTCGATGGACCAGAAAAGGGACATGTTGAAAGCATGACTGAAAGACGGCTTGAAGGTAGCTGCCATCATGGCCAGCTTCGTGTTTGCGCACACAACGAGACCAGAACAGAGGAGGAGGAGGAGGCGGAGGAGGAGGAGGAGTGGGTGTCCCTCCACCAAGCCAAGTGGCACCACGGCGAAGCAGAGCTGAAAGCTCGCTTGCAAGCAGGCAAATTGCTCTACTTTCACGTGTTGCTCTATGTGCTGCTGTCCGTGTGCTTCTGCAGGCCTGAAGTTAAAAGTTATGAGACACGTCGCCTCTATGCGTTTTCAATCCGGAGGCGCCCTGGAATGGAGGACATGGGAAGAAAACAAGCGGTTCATCGAAGTCCGGAAAGTGAAACAGACCCGGAAGAGCTCCTCGCTCCTCCAGTGGTGCAGAGCGCCGGTCCTGCGCATTCAAGAGCAGCCAAAAGTGCTTGTGACCTTCAAACCGCAACTGAACAGCATCCCAAGAGTCCCCTTGCCCACTGATCTATACACAACTGCGAGACGGAAGAGCTGGTCACAGCCCGGGTTGCGGCGCACCAGGAGACAGATGGTTGGAGCCGAAAGACACTCGGCATCGCATGTCTGCTACGGGAACCGGGAGGAAGCTCCAGAACCCTTGGGCTCTAGCGAGTCTCGCTTTGGACCAAGGAGGCAGGGAAAACAGCGATGAAGTACGCCGCTGCCAGCCCGGACAAGCTCGAGAAGAAGATCGAATTCGACACAATGTCGAAGGAGATGCTGAGCAAAGGCACAAGGATCTTGATCGGGCCTGCTTAGGTGACTTGCTGCCTTTGAAAAGCAACCTGAACAGCACCTCTGCTGCAGTGAGGGCCAAAAAGTGGTGCTACAGATCGCGAGCTTCGTCTAAACGGCGAGAAATGGATCGGTCTTTTTAGCCGCTGAGTATAATGATACGTGCCAAACAACTAGAAAACATCCCCCAAGTCTTGGAAACAAGTTCGCGCTGACGATTGGCATCGGACTTCGGGGTACCGCCTGGCCGCGTTCTCCCACCCTTACCACATACCGCCTTCGCTGCACGGCGATGGTGTCGAGTGGTGTGGAGGGTACGTTTCGGCCTTTGTGGCGACAGCTCAAATGGTCGCTCGAGGCTCTCCTGCACGGATCACCGTCGAAAAATTTGCAGATGGTGCAATGCTCGCAGAAATGAAGCTGACGTAGCTTGGGGATGCTTCAAGCACAAACAGGACGGACCAACGAGTCTGAAGCCAATCCTGTGTTCACGTCACGGAGCCCCACTGCACTGCATGGACCAAGGGGTCCTGCTGAGGTTTGAAGGATCCTTTTTTCAGAAAACATCTGATTTACCACGAGCTGCCGAACGATGCCCGAACGAACCTCGAGAAACATGGGCCTCGCCATCAAGGTTGGCGGTGTTGGAGATGGGACAGGACAGCAAGCTAGCAGCAAAGGAGCGCACGGCAGCTATGCAGAGAAGCCCAGACCACCGGGTGACAAAGGCGGCAATACACGCAGTGCGCTTGGTCACGGCGGCACTGCGCGCCCGCGCCCGCGCCCGCAAGCGGAAGCGGACGCCCACAGCGGCATTGCGCAGGAGCAAGTGGCAGAGGGAGCCGCAAGCAACGGAGAAGCAGGACCCGGAAGAGCGCAGAGTCACTGCAGACTCGAGGGCGAGCTTTGGGGCAACAGGGCGAACAGTGAGCAACCTGGCGGCGAAGGCGCCGGACGAGTCGAGGAGTGTGAGCTCCGCAGGCCCGACGGCGCGGTGCACGGCCCGTCTCAACAAAGGCATCGGAGGCCGGTGCTAGGTCTTGCACAGGCGACCACCCAAGGACACTGCACTCTGGAATTTTCTGGCTTTTTGCGCATGACTTAGCGCGAAGGTGGTTTGTCTGTATTTTTGTACATATATACACACATGAACATCTATATTTAATATGTAAATTATGTATTGATCTACTCCTATAATAGATACACACATACATGTACATATATATATATATGTATATATGTATATATACAAGTATATGCGCTTTTTTTTCACACACGCACTTTTCTGCAGCGAAAGTACGCGGTCCCGGTGCAAGAAGACTGCCGCTACACGCTGTTTTAGCGAGGTCTGCGTCCTCCATGCCCGAGTCCAAGGCTGCAGCTTACAGGCGGTGGGGAAGACGGCTGGCAAGGGGTGGAGCGTCGTCGAAGCGAGTGCAGGCGAGGACGTCGCTGAGGAGAGGCTGATCGCCGTCGACGTTGGCGGTGCCGGCCGGGGGGGGTCCGAGGAGGCTGGCACCGAAGGCACGGGCAGCGGAGAAGGCGAGCAAGGCAGACCAACGGGAGGTGAAGGCAGCGATGCTGGCTGGCC